>BPLR01011533.1:0-65902 GCA_021605095.1 Caerostris extrusa | reverse complement strand
AAGATCATAATACTTCGAAGGAAGCATATGACAAAAGTATGAAAAATTGCAGCTTTGCCACAAGCTAGTAGTTTGCAATGGTAAGTACACGATTATATTATATTTATTTTTAAAAATGACTGGTGGCCTTAAAGTTTTTACTCAGGCAGAAATACTAACTTTGTAAACAACCACATGTTTCTCATAATTATGTATTTACAAATTATGTTTACAGCATTTATTTGTCAATGAACTTTAATAATTAATATTATTTGAATCCTTTTATTTCATTTTACATTTTTCAAAAATTTTACTGGCCTTAAAGTTTTTACTAAGGCTGTATATATATATATATATATATATATATATATATGGAAGGTTATTTTATCTGCTACATGTTATCAAGATAAGTCGCTTGATATATCTTTGACTTCGATCCATCATCTCTTCTTCTTCAGTACCGCAACAATCTAATGGTGGGGCTAAAGGCCGTTTTGCCTACTGGCAGATTTCGAAACCTCGGATGTTTTTTTCTTTTTACGTGGTAGGCTTGTCAGCCCCTACGCCCAATAGTCATATTAGACCGAGACCTACATTTTAAAGCGGATTCCGAACCATTATAATCATCCATGGCACCACCGGGACTCAAACCGAAACCTGTGGCGTGGAGCAGCAGAGCTTTAGACACTCAGCCATCCGACACCATTCCAAGTTTAGTTTTACTAAATATTCATTTAAACATCAAAGTTGATATAAACGATGTAATAGATAAACTGAAAAAAATGAATTTTTAATATTTACATACATATATATGTAAAATTATTGTCTTCAAATCATAATATCGAAATACTTCGCTAGATATGTCTTTGACTTGGAACCAGTCTCATCATCTAGCTATCAGAAATAAGTAAGATTATTAATAACATTTTTGTGGCTACGCATTCCTGTATAAAAGATTCTTGATTGTATCTGAAGTTTTTATCATTACATTTTCCTGCTTAAGTAAGTAATGTTTTCATTTTCATATTTTTGAATATTTGTGTAAGTTTTAAAGTTTTTTAATAATTTTATTGTAAGAAATGAAGTAAAATTATTACTTTTGGATATCGAACGGTTTTAATTTAACCATATTGCATATATAAATTTCAAAAGAATTAGTACTTACACCATGACCGTTCCCACTCTTTATTCGATCCACTTTTTGAAAATAATTATCGAATTAAATGTGTAGTTCTTGCATCAATTTCATTACCATTATTCTACTTTAGAAGCACAATTCCCGAGTCAACTAAATTATTTTTTCCCCTCTGAAATTTTGTTTTTCTAAAAGTTTTTCGATCATTATCATTCTTGCAGGTCCTACATAGGTTGCATGTTCATTCTCTTGAAAATATTTCATTTTTTTTTCATGACAACTCGACAAAATTCAGGATGTCGTGCTGTGAATTTACAACTAAACATTTGCGTGTCAAATTCGAGTTTTATCTATCGGTTTGAATTCAAACGCATGCTTTAAATTTTCAGATTTTAATGGGAAATGTTTTATTGGTTAAAAAGTTAGATCTGAAAATAAGATAGCATAATTAAGGCGCAATAATACATATCAGTTAATAGTTAACATACTAATGAACTAGTATAGGAGACAAACTAAAACTGCATGCGTGACCGCTTTGTATGGTGTTTTCAAATACCATTGTGTTTTAAAGTCATTCGCCTCTGGAATGCCAGATATATAAATGATGTTTATACCAAAAATACAGCATAGTGTTGTAGTGTACAGGTTGGGCAACCAGATTGTAACTGGTTGGGTTGAGATATTTGAGACACAGGCTGAAAAAATCACAACTTTATTTACACACGCGCACACATACAATTAAAAACATACAATATTTAACACATTTAAAGACAGATATTTATAGAACCGGGAAGGATTTCACTTCTTAACCGAAAACCCGATACTCAGGTACGCGCAGGGGATGCGCTGAAATATACTTTATCTTAGAGTGAGGGTAAAGATAAATATACTTTAAGAATATACTTAGAGGGAGGTAATAAATATACTTAGAGCACCTTGCAACACCTTGCAACACCTTTTTCAGCAACTTGCAACAGTGAGGGTAAATAAATATACTTAGAGTGAGGGTAAAGTTAAATATACACTCTAAGATAAATATACTTTATCTTAGTGCGCGAAATATACTTTATCTGTAGGGCCAACTGACCATTTCTCCCTGAACGCCACTGGGGATGCTTCTGCCAATGCGTAAGAGGAAGCATGGTTACAGTATCGTGTTATTTTCACCACATTTTTGACACTACAATTTTTAAAAAATCATGCCAAACATGTTAGAGAATTTTTCTCTCTTTTTCTAACTCAACGGAAAGACCTCACTACCTACAGATTTATTGTGCTCATCCGTGTCATAGATGACGTGATATTCAATTTATTTTATCTCATGAAGTTATGATTCATGCGCCCTCAACTTTGTAACTCGAATAGCTATTCCCCAAATATCTTCGGCTTTGCATAATATATCATTTCGCTGCTCTTATACATTATGCCACTCTTCGCATTTTTTCCCCATTTAGAACATCTTACAACGAACATTTTTTACGTAAGAAAAAAAAAAAACTGGTTGGCATTAGCCTGTGGCTTGCAGTTATTGCAATGGCATTGGAACATTTTCTACAACACACATTTTTACAGCAAACATTTTGCTTTTTACTTTTTTTTTTTATTTATTCTTTTCTTTTCCCGAATCGCCGCCGCTAGTGAGCATTAGGACTGAGAGGTTCAATCCGCTGGTAGACACTTTCATAAAACGAGGAGACTCAATGGTGTTTGTGATTTTCAGCACCTTGCTTCATTAGTCGATCTACCTGATGGAATTTCCGGGATTCTTCCATACGATACTCGGATGCGGTGTAGTTCTATAAAAGCCATAGCAAATGCTGGGGCCCAAAAGTCATCCCTTCTCCAGCGATTCAGAGCCAAGTCAGACTTTTATCTACTAGTGCTTCGTCACAACAGAAGCTGCGGCGTTTTTCTTCCATCCATGAGTAGATTACTCATGGGATGCCCTTCCCGCACTGTATGATACTGAGGATAGTAACAGCACAAGGAACATTTTCAGCCAATAGCAAAATTTGAATGGCATGGGCCAATGACATTCACATTCAAACATTTTGTATGATGAATATTTTGTGCTAAAAGCATTTTTCCGCCCGAAAACAAAACTTGGTTGCCATTCGCCAATGGCATGCAGCAATGGCAGCCAGCAATCACTGGCATGCAAGTAATTCACGTAAGAACCAATTTTTTTATAAATATCAGAAATTGTGCAAGAATTTTTCTTCTCTCATAACATCATTCACAGTCAAATGTTTTATTATTATTATTATTATTATTATTTATAATTCAATAAATGGGAAATTGAAGGTTACCTCAGTCGAACTCACAGACCCAAAGAGACTCCGTGAGTTTGCACGAAAAAGAAGATCATTTTATAATCTCCATCTTTTATTAGATCAAAGATTTCCCTCAGATTTAAACAAATGCATTAAATTAGAGCAATATCAATAGTTTGATGTCTGATCTCCTATTAAAATATACATTCATGTGACATGACTATTGTAGCAAAATGGTTTTGCCCTCTTTTTTACTTTGAAATCGCCGTCTCGTGTATGCTGCGTGCACAGCAATGTCGTCCCACATGTGTGCAAGCTATTTGATAGCATCACCCTGTAATAACCACTGTAGCATTTTCTCACGAGAAGAGATGCAGCATTTCATGCCAGGAAAGAGGAATGTATATTATTTGACAAGTATATAACAACAACGCATCACTAAATTGGACAGCAAACTAGCAGTATTGTGGATAGTTATATTACATGCAATTAGTTATATTGCATACAATTAATTTGTACTAATGAAAGCAACCTGCCACTGGGTATTGATCTGTTTTAATTTAACCAACAGCAGACCTGATAGCAGATATTCGAAATGATGTATAATGAGGCTCATTTGCGATCTTCACAGGTCGAAATAATTACAGATTGAATATGGACTACGCCATGAGTTGCTCCATCACTATTGAGGATAGACCAGGAGCTGAGAAATGTCTAAATCCAAGGAAAAGTGAGGAAGCTATTCTTAAAGGAAGTTTTTTGGCCATGAGTTGCTCCATCACGATTGAGGGATGGGAGCAGGGCTGAGAAATGTCTAATCCAATGAAAAGTGAGGAAGCTATTCTTAAGGAAATTTTGGAGAGAGAGAGTTCTGCGACGAGTCGACAAGAAGTGTTTTTTTTTTTTTTTTTTTTCTGAAAGGGACTGAACATGCAAGATTTTCGCCTGTTCTCAAAATGAGCCCCTCGTAGTTTCGTGTACCACGGCGTGTGATAATTAAGGTCTGCCGCAGACTGGTTTAGGATCATCAAATCATTCTTATATGAATATTCTCAATAGATTATAATGATACTAGATGTTAGCACCAGCATGAAATGCAGACAATTTGTTTTGATAGTATAGCATTTACTATTAGTAGCATCTATTGATTAATCGTTCTGGCCCTATTAGATTACTTGTTATGGACGTCGCTTGCTAGCTATCTACCCAGCAGTAGCCATTAAGTAACAAAACGCCCATGTCATGTATTCTCACTTCGTCTAAATTACATATTGCAGTTAATGTTGATATTTTGTGGTGGTAGTTAAAAAGTTGATAATCAAAAGTTGATCAATAGTATTCATTACAGAGCATTTATGTCTTATATTTAGAAACATTTTATTCTGATAACAGTTATTATTAAATGCATCATACCACTAGATGGTAGTATTGACTATAACGGGGCGTAGCTTGCTAATTACGTGCATCGGCAGAAGCCTTTGAGCAATTAAACATCGATGTCACGCATTCTCACTTTCTTCATAATCTTCATATTGCAATTAAGTTTGATATTTTGTGGCAGTTAAGGAGTTGATAATCAGAGGTGATCGATAGTATTCATTACAATGCTGTCTTATATTTAAAAACATTTTTACTCTGATAACAGTGATTACTAACAGTATCATACCGCTAGATGGTACTATTGACTATTGTGGACGTAGCGTGGTGGCCATTATGCGATTAAATGTTGTTGTTACTCATTCTCCCTTCGTCATAATTTGCATGTTGCAGTTAACGTTTATATTTTATGGTATTTAAGGAATTGATAATCAGAGTTGATCAATAGAATGAATTACAGACAACTGCCACCAGTACTAACAGCAATATTATTCGGGAAGAAATTAAACTATCGTAGTAAGGCCAGCAGAGAATTTAATGTATTGAAAAAGAAATAAGTACACTCAAGAGCCAAAACATTATGACCACCTACATTTTGCAAATGAACTCGCCTGGATGATGTGGAAGGCACGTGATCAGGTGGAAGAGGTATTTAACTGGTATTAAGTGGTGGTATTAATCCATGCCAAGGCGGGTTGAAGCTGTGTTGGGCGCCAAAGGTGGGCCAACTCGTTATTGACAGATGGTCATAATGTTTTGCCTCTTCAGTGTAAATATTAATAAAAAATAAATAGTCGAATCGAGCGATGGTAATTGAAGAAATAGCTGCATATTTGAAGAAAGTGCATTGGGAGATCCTTCATCCGCTTGAACTAATTGTTTGGTTGACCTTTTTAATTTCTTTCATGGTATGGTAGTCTTAAAGTAGTCCCTATTGAGGATGGGTTTTTTCTTAATAATTTAGCTTTACGGTGAGATCATGAAATACACACAATTTGTTCTCGTAGTATATCAGTTATCATTAGCAGCATCTATTGATCAATTGGTTGTTTGTTGTGGACGTAGCTTGATAACTATCTACATCAGCAGTAGTCATTCAATAAATAATCATGCATTCTCACTTCGTCATAATTTACATGTTGCAGTTAGCGTTGATATTTTGCGGTATTTAAAAAGTTGATCTATAGTATGAATTCCAGACAATATTGTCTTATATTTAGAAACATTTTATTCTGATAACAGTTATTATTAACTACTATGGGCTTAGCTTGATAATTATATGAATCAGCAACTAAGCCTTGATGTCACACATTCTTACTTCGTCATAATTTACATGTTGCCGTTAAGTTTTTATATTTTGTGATAGTTAAGGAGTTGGTAATCAGGGTTGATCTGTAGTATGAATCGCAGACACTTCTCACCAATGTCAACAGCACTTTTGCTCAGAATAATATTAAAAGAACAGTATTGCAGAAGGACAAGGAAACATAGTTTAACATAGTGTAACATAGGGAAATAATTAAAAAGAGAGAAAAGAAATAATAGATTCGAGTAACGGTAATTGAAAAATAGTTGCATATTTTGAATTGGGAGATTCTTATTATTTACTTCATGCGCTTGAACTAACCACTAGGTTATTCCTTTTGGTTTTATTTTTATGATGTGGGAAATAGAGAATGAAGAAAGAAGTTAAAGTTGTTCCTACTGAGGATGGTGTTTCCTTGAAAATTGAAGCTTATGGTGGTTTAAAGAGATAGTGTCCATTTAGTGGTAGAGTAGGGTTTCCAATGCTGCTGATGAAGAATGCTGCTCATGAGTTTGAATGAGAAAATTCGAATGTTAGTTAAGTAGTTTGAAAATTCTCTTTTGTTGTGTCAACATTAAAGTCGTCAAGAATAATTGCATTTTTAATATACATGTAACGTATCGGCCTATACTAGACTTATAACGGCTTGAAGAAGAGGACCGCTTTCATGGGTTTCGTGGTTTCAGGTTCATGGGTACACTTTAAATTTTATTTACAAGCATTATATACATATACAAAAATTCTATTTTTATGAAATGAAAATTCAAGATATATATTTGATACACAGATGCAGTTCGCTCCAAGGTTGGAGATTTTCAGAGATCTCGAATCTAAACATCTGGACTGCTCTGCGGCAGACCTTAATTATCACTTAGCGTGATACACGAATACGCGAAACCACAAGGAGCTCACTTTGCAAACAGGCAGGAACTCCGGCTTATTCAGTCACTTCAGAGGAAAAAAGAAAAACAACACTTCTTGTCGACACTTCGCAGAACTTCCTTCTTTCGTCTCCAAAAAACTCTCTTTAAGAAAATCAGTCATGAGGTGGGGGAGTCGGTTTCCGTCACTTCTTGTAGGAGTAAACATTTTCTCTGGTCATGGTCTAGAATCCATCACGATGCAGCAACTCATCGTGTAGTCCATATACTATCTGTAATTGTAATTCATATCCTGTCTGTGGCATGAGATGTTTATGAGAATCCACATGAAACTGTAGGTGCCTGTTTAATTAGCCTAAAGTGGGCACAAGATGATCATTGAGCGACAAACCAAACCTTCCTTTCCAGAATAGCGAACTCCGAGGGTATATACTTTATCTTTTAGCGGAAGGGAAAAAAACTTCGACCACCGATTGTGTGGAAAGGTAAACATCCGGTTTAAAGCTGGAAAGGGACGATTCGATTACTTTTTAGGGCTGCTAGTCAGATAAACGCAGTTAAAGTAATTTTGAATTAAAAAATAAAGGTAATTGTGAAAAAAATTTCGTATAATTCTTACTTTCATACAATGTAATTGAAAATTTTAATTATTAAAAACTATAATTATTTTTTACTGAAATTAAAAATCCTCCGAAATTATCTTTCTCCCTCTGTTTTGCCGCTTTGTTTGAATACGTACGATTTGGCTGCTTGCTAGCTTTTCACGCAATCAGTTTAAACTGTGCTTATCATCTATTACCCATTCGATTTTGTCAAAAAATTTATGTACATGCTTTCAATTTACGTAATTTATTGCAATCTGTGTAATAAAAAAATAACTTTAAATCCAAAAAAAATGATAAGGTAATTTTTTACATAGTCTTTGAACAAAATAAGTAAGAATAATTAAAGCATTGATGTATTATAATAAATAAATAAAAATATGTTCCCATACTACAATGATACTGTAATGTCTCATCCTATACTAGACTTATAAAGGCTTCAAGAAGAGGACCACTGTCAGGTTCATGGGAACACTTACATTTTATATGTATATGCGTATATATACATATAAATATGCATATATATATTTACATATATATGTGTATATGTATATATACATACACACTGAAGTGACAAAAGTCATGGGAAACCTCTTAATATCGTGTCGGCCCTCCTTTCGCCCGGCGAAGTGCTGCAACTCGACGTGGCATGGATTCAACAAGTCGTTGGAAGTCTTCTGCAGGAATATTGAGCCATGCTGTCTCGATAGACGTCCATAATTGTGAAAGCGTTGACGGTGCAGGATTTTGGGCACGAACAGACCTCTCGATGATGTCCCATAAATGCTCGATGGGATTCATGTCGGGTGATCTAGGTGGTCAGATCATTCGTTGGAATTGTCCAGTATGTTCTTTAAACCAATCGCGAACAGTTGTGGCCCGGTGACATGGCGCATTGTCATCCATAAAAATCCCATCGTTGTTTGAGTACATGAAGTCCATGAATGGCTGCAAGTGATCTCCAAGTAGCTGAACATAAGCATTTCCAGTCAATGTTCGGTCCAGTCGCACCAGAGGACCAAGTCCATGCCATGTAAAAACAGCCCACACCATTACGGAGCCACCACCAGCTTGAACAGTGCCTTGCTGACAGTTTGGGTCCACGCCTTCGTGGGGTCTGCGCCACACTCCGAACCCTACCATCAGCTCTTACCAACTGAAATCGTGACTCATCGGACCAGGCCACTGTTTTCCATTCATCTAGGGACCAACCGATATGCTCACGTGCCCACGAGTCGCTGCAAGCGATGTCGTTCTGTCAGTAAAGGCACTCGAGTCGGTCTTCTGCTGGAATAGCCCAAAGAAAGCCAAATTTCTCCGCACAGTTCTAACAGACAAGTCCCTTGTACGTCCCACATTGATTTCTGCGGTTATTTGACGCTGTGTTGCTTGTCTCTTAGAATTTACGACTCTTTGCAGACGTCGCCGGTCTCGGTCGTTAAGTGCAGACGGTCGACCACTGCGCTGTCCATGGTGGGATGTTATGCCTGAAATTTCATACTCTCGGCACACTCTTGACACAGTGGATCTGGGAATGTTGAATTCCCTAACGATTTCCGAAATGGCATGACCCATGCGTCTAGCTCCAACTAACATTCCGCGTTCAAAGTCTGTTAATTCCCGTCGTGCGGTCATCATCACGTCAAAACCTCTTCACATGAATAACTTGAACAGAAATGAAAGCTCTGCGAAAGCACTGCGCATTTATACCTGTTCTACGCGATGCTACTGCCATCTGAAAATTTGCATATTACTATCCCATGACTTTTGTCACTTCAGTGTATATACATTATATGTGTGTATATGTATATATATACATATGTATTTATATATACATATACATTATATATGCATACATATATATATACATACATACATATATATATATATATATATATATATATATATATATATATATATATATATATATATATATATATGTATATGTATAAAGAACTCTTTACTAAAAATTAAATTTAAGAATGTAACTAGATAGACAAGTGCAGCTGTTCGAATATTTTTAGAGTGCTCGAGTCTACGACACCTGGTCTGCGATAGATCTTAACCACCTCACGGCGTAGATTCACGAAACCACAAGGAGCTCACTTTGGAAACCGGCGGAAATCTCCGGCCTGTTCAGTCACTTCAGAGGGGAAAAGAACACTTTTGGTCGACTCGTCGTAAAATTCTCTCTCTTCTTCACCAAAAATCTACTTTTGAGACATTCCGTCAAGGTGGTGGGGGGGAGCGGTCAGTTTCTCTCACTTCTCATTGGAGTAGATATTTCTCAACTCGTGGTCTATCACCCATCACGATGGAGCAACTCATGGTATACTCATGTTCATTTTCAATCTGTTGTTGTTTCGACCTGTGAAGATCGCAAGACATTTGCTACTTTCTTGAGTCCCATTATCCATGTGGCTAAATATCTGCTATCAGATTTGAGTGACAAGTTGTTCTCATTAGTACAAAACACTAATTGCACTTAATATAGCCAGGGCCGGATTTTCCTATAGGCTAACTGGGCTTCAGCCTAGGACCTCAAGATCAAGAGGGGCCTACATTCAAATTGTTAGCAAAATTAGAATGGCACTATTCTAAAAACAGTAAACACTGGATCGAAAATATGGAGAAATTCTACACATATGACTAATAAACAAACATAAAAATGTATTGGTTAAGATCAACGCTTTCGGCTCATTGGGTCTGTTCGTTTGTATTATTATCTGTATTTATTATTTGTGCCACATTTTTATAAAGATTAGTACCCAACACAATTCATTTAACATATTGATATACCCTCAAGAGCCAAAATATTATGACCACCTGTCAATAACGAGTTGACCCACCTTTGGCGCGCAACACAGCTTCAACCCGCCCTGGCATGGATTAATACCACCACTTAATACCAGTTAAATACCACTTCCACCTGATCAAGTGCCTTCCACGTCATCCAGGCGAGTTCATTTCAAAATGTAGGGGTGGTCATAATGTTTTGGCTCTTGAGTGTTTATCACAGTAATGAGGTATTTTATTATCTCTCAGGTAATTTACAAACTTAAAAATGGGAGATGAAAGGGCCACATAAGTGGAATAGCCTGGGGCCGCTTTTCATCTAAATCCGGCCCTGAATATAGCTACCGACAATAAAAGCTCGTCTGTTGTCCAATTTGAGTGATGGATTTATTATATATTTGCCAAATAGCATACATTCTTCTCTCCTGGGAATGAAATGCCAAAATTCTTCTCGTGAGAAAAAAAAAATGCTGCCAGGAAATTCAAAAATTTACATTTGAAAAAAATATTTAAAGTTATTTCATCATCATGTTATCAGTTAAGGGGATTTGTATAATGAAAAGCCTCATTTGTATAAACATAAAATAAAATCACGTTTAATTAAAAAATATAATAAAACATATTTTAAATAAACATTCTAAAGAGATGTAAACCCTGAAAATTTCTTAACACTTTGTCTCAAATTAAATTATTAATTCGAAAGGAATTATTTCACCAAATCATTGTTGCCCATTTATTAGTAATTGCATTAGTGTGGCCAAAAAATAATCACTCTTAAAAAACAGAGATTAATTTTAGCGTATTTCGAACGTAGCAGAACAGCAATCAAGTGCCAAGAACAGAACACAAATAGAATTAAACAGCGAAGTACCTCTCATTAAATAACGGATAATTCCAATTTCCATAGGATCGAAAAGCGATGACATATACCGTCAAATAATTCATCGCACAAAACGAATCCATTTGGCGGCGTTCTGCATCGCCACGCTCACGCCCGCGCCAAAAATAGAAACAATAGGTTGTTGACCTTGAACTTTGACTGCTGGTCAATAACACCAGTGCCGTCCTAGACAAAATTCTCTAAAGCGAGAACCTATTGTTTTCCCGGAAAATCGCTCTAAGAAAAGGAGGGAAAACACCAGGGCGAACGCATTTTCCCAGAATTAACTGATTAGTTTTTTCTGAGTATGTGATTTAAAAACACGAGTTTTCGCCATTTCTACGCCCGAATGTCGCCAACTTTAATGAGGCTTGTTACATTGCAACAACTCGGGAATATTAATACAGTGTACTGGTGTTTCAAAGTCTCTATTCAGTTTTCACGAACGTTGAGGAAAAAAAAAAAATACATGATTTGGGTTTTTTTTTTCCCCTTGGCGGCATAATGGCGTTGCTATTTGAAAGGTCGAGAAACTCTTACATATAAACAGAGGGCTTTATTTCTTTTCGACCGTTTTTATTATTATTAGATTCCCTTTGAGAGCCTTGCACGTCCATAAAAGAGATTGAAGTTACGAGTAATTATTTCTAAAGGTTAAATGTAATCTGTCGTTTACCTCCATTTATTACCTTGTTCGCAGTCTTTGGAATCGCCCATGAAAAACAATGCTCGTGAATTTATTATTTTCATCAACTATTAAAATTTTTAAATGAAGATTTGTAATTTTTTATATTTTCATTTAAAATTTTACAACATTATTTGAATTTTTTAATTTTGGCAACATTATTTTTAATTTTTAAATGAAAGCGTGACATACTTGAATTTTAAATGAAAATTTGACATCGTTATTTGAAATTTTTAATGAAAATTTGATATCGTATGAATTTTTAAATGAAAATTTGACATCATTATTTCAATTTTTAAAGAAAATTGACATCATTATTTCAATTTTTAAAATGTAAATTTGACATCATTATTTGAAAATTTTTTTTAAATGGTAAATTTGACATCATTATTTAAATTTTTAAAAGAAAATTTGATATCATTATGTGTTTCTAAATGAAAATTTGACATCATAATGTGAATTTTTAAATGAAAATTTAACAGCATTATGTGAATTTTTTAAATGGATATTTCACATCATTATTTGGATTTTTAAATAATAATTTGATATCCTTGTTTGATATCAAAATGATTATTTGAATTTCTAAATGAAAATTTTATAGCTTATTTAAATTTTTAAATGGAAATTTGACAATATTATTTGAATTTCTAAATGAAAATTTGACATCATAATGTGAATTTTTAAATGAAAATTTAACATCATTATGTGAAATTTGACATCATTATATGAATTTTTTAACGGAAATTGTTAAATTCAAATTCGATATCATTATTTGGATTTTTTAAATTAGGGTTTCGAACGAATAGCAATTAGGAAATCGAACATCTAAAAACGAACTTCGACAAACGCCATGGAAACTTTCAATGTCTATGTAGGTGTGGATACATTGAAACTGTTGACCTTCAAAGTCCTTCATTAAGATTTAAACAACGTGAGCCCTCACAAGTTACATTTGGGAACACTAATTCTAAATTAAAATCCTTCCCTGCGTCAACTAGAAGCAATGATAATTGGAAAAAGTGACGATTAATCAATCAGCTTTTTTTTTTTTTGTTCATGAGCCAAACATGAAAAATTATAAACAGTGCATAATGTTCTTGAAAGAGAGAGAGATAGGTTTGTATAATTTTTGTAAAATAGATTCAAATTTTTATTTATTTATTTTGCATTGTCAAAATAAGAACTGTCATTGGATTTCTGAAATATGGTAGCTTGGTTCGAAAAAATTTAGAGCTTCAATGTATATGTTGTAGCATTTTTTCCACCGGAAGAGTTGTGGCATTTCTTTCCCAGGAGAGAAGAATTTGTATACTTCGACAAGTACAAAATAATAAGCTATCACTCAAATTTTACAGAAGTGTTGCGGTTGGTTATATTGCATGCAATTAGTGTTTTACAGAAACCAGAACAACCTGTCACTCAAATCTGATAGCAGATCTTCGGTGTTATGGATAATGAGACCTCATGAAATTAGCGATTGCCTGTGCGACCTTCACAGGTTGAAACAATTACAGAGGGAATATGGACTACACCATGAGTTGTGGCATCGTGAGGGGTGATTGACCATGGGCTGAGAAAATGTCTACTCCAACCCTTAATTATTACACCGTGTGATAATTAAGGTCTACCACCAGACGACGTATTTAAAATTCGTTTAAGACTCAAGAACGCTGATAATACCCGCCCTTGGAGTGAACTGCACTTGCGAATTAAATTTAATTTTTTTTTTTTTTTTTTTTTTTGTAAATAATAAATTGTTTTAACCCAGAGTTCATTTTATTTCCTTACAATCACTATATATGTATATATACACTCAAGAGCCAAAACATTATGACCACCTGTCAATAACGAGTTGGCCCACCTTTGGCGCGCAACACAGTTTCAACCCGCCTTGGCATGGATTAATACCACCACTTAATACCAGTTAAATACCACTTCCACCTGATCACGTGCCTTCCACGTCATCCAGGCGAGTTCATTGCAAAAAGTAGTGGTGGTCATAACGTTTTGTCTCTTGAGTGTATATATAGTGCTTGTAAATAAAAATTAAAGTGTTCCCATGAACCTGAAAGTGGGCATCTTCTTAAAGCCGTTATAGGTCTAGTATAAGGAGTTACAATAAAGCTGTAGACTGGAAATTCCTTCTGTTGATCTCGGAGGGAAGTTCCAGATGCTATATCTGTCGATGGTCTTTCCAAAATTATTGTTAATCTCAGGGAGCGCTGATTGCACTTCATATCTGCCGTTATAGTGACAAATGACCACTGGTCAAATTAGCCGACCTTTGAAAATAACATCAAGGAATAATTTGTATGGTACTTTAGAAACATTGATTGACTAATTTCCTTTTTAATCATTATTGTAGGATTTGTTTGTGTGGTAATCAGCAGTCGGCGACACATCACGGACAGAGCCTGTTTACAAGGTGGGGGAGTATTCAACTTTGAACTCTGACTCCCACGAGAAGGGGAGGACCTCGTAGATTAAGAAAAGAGAAAAAGAACGCTGGCGGGAACGAGATTGGGGCAGGCTGCGTCAAGCAGCAGAGAATATGTTTAGCACTTAATTAATTGTTAATGTAAATATCATTGTAAAATATTCGTGTCATTAAATGGCTTTATTTAAAGTAACGTCCCGTTACTGCGTTTTGTATGTCAATTCCCCTAAGCACCCACTGCAAAGGTCCAGATACTGTTAGACTGGTAGAGAAGTCTACAAAAACTGTATTCGGCCGGGATGAATCTATTAGAACCGGTGTAAATCTACAAAAATTGGGGCTCGGCCGGGATGCATCTTTTGAAAGCGGCTAAACTCTACATTATTATTCTAATTATATTAACATAATTCCAATTTTTCTATATGATTTGTTTAATGGCTTACCTGCAGTTGGTATTTAACTATTTTGAATAGTTGTTGAAATTAAATTTTCATGTTATCACTGTCTTCTATCAATGGTGCTTCTTAAAAATAGAACACCAAATAAACTTTTCAGTGGTGAAACCACCTGAAAACTTGTAAAATATATGATTTTCCCAAATCTACTTTTTTGGCACAATTGCTGTTGAATGCCCGACATTTTGGCTTAAAGTTGTCTGTTATGATAGATAAAAGACTGATCACAGATTTCCATTTAATTACAGAAATTTTATTTCATAACACAAATAAAAACAAGTAATATAAAAAAAATTTTTAAAGTCAATTCTTACTTTTTTTTTCACACTATTGCAGAAAGTCCTTTATAAATAATTTTCATTCATATTTTTAAGTCTGTCTGGAGCCCTCTATGGGTAGATACATGCAACTTAAATCTAAAAAAAAAAAACTAAAATGAATGAATTAAATTTATTGAATGAATCAATATTTGACAAAGCTGTATTCACATCCAGTGTCATCCACTACAAGTTCAAAAAAAAATGCATTTGAAGTTGAGTGGATGAATGAAAAGTGTTTCATGAACAATTGAAAATGTGAACAAGATATATATAGGGAGAGTGTGAGCTAGCAAAAGGAATTAAATATGCATGATATTTACCAAAAGAAACACACAAGATAAAAAATATAATCTACATTTTTCTGTACAAGGCACCGTGATATCCTGTCACACTCCAACTGTAATACTTTCTCGATCTATTATACAGAGAAGCCCGACTAAGTGAAATGTTTTGACATCAGCCCTTGCTCGGCAGCAAAAGCACGCTCAAAACTTCTGCGGCCGTCTCGGCTATAATTCATTTGCAATAATTCATAACTCAGGTCAAGGCCTGCTCCGCCGATTCATGATAGCGCTACACCAGTCACTGGAAGGTCATTCACCATTAGAATTGCAGATGTGGGCAGATTAAGCATTATACAAAGTGCACCACAAACCAATGTAATAGAACAGGCACCCACACATCTGTAGACATGTACTTTTCTCCACCTTTTCAAACCCAGAAGAACTTTCAGCAACATTTGTGAGAAAATCAGAAAATTCCACCTGCCGATGAGGGAATTTCTACTTATTTTCTTTTTCTTCTAATTTTTTTTTATTCTAGGAATTTCTAAGTCATTTTCTACTTAGACACGAATGCAGTTAAGAAAAATATTCCTTATTCATTATATGATTGATATTCATATATTATATATATTCATATAATATATATTATTCATTATATGATTATACATTGATGATAATAAAATGTCTTTTATCTTTTATACTATAACAAACAAATATTTATTACATATTTATTAACTCTATCCTGTTAAACAAATTCACTTTCATACTTTTATACATCATCATCATCATTGGCGCAACAGCCCCAGGGTGTGCCAAGGCCGTCTGCCTACTGGCAAATTTCGAAGCAGGAAAAAATAAAAGACGCCATTAAAAAAATCATATAAACTAGATCTAGGTGAAAATAAAAAAAGTATTTACCCCTTCGATATTTTTTATTGGAAATTTGAAAATAGATATCTTTAAAGAGCACGTTGTACATATTTTATATTTAATCATTGATTTATTTTTTATTATGGACTTAGTTTTTATTGCCTTTTCGATTTTTATTTGAATAATTCTTTTCTCATTTGCTATTTTAAAACGTACACAAACTTTTACTTTTACTGATGAATTTTTGATAGTTATCTGGAGTAACCATAATTCCATGTCTATGCACAAATTGACATGGAGGTTTCATTATAAGAAACAGGAAGTAGACAGGTTTCTGTCAATAACATTGATTTTAAGTCGGAAAAACCATTTTGTTGATAAACTCACAAAGGGTCAATGGAGCCATTTTCCTTTATGAAAAAAATTTTCAAATTCATTTTTTTTTTGTTTAACTTTAGTCATCCTCTTATGTTTGTATTACTTCCTGTTTGTTTATTTTGATTTAGAAGCAGAAAGTGAAGTAATTCAAACCATTCCATACCCGGAAATGCTGAAACTGTTAAGAAAGTTGCTTTCCACGAGCACTTAGCTCTGGCATTTCCATTTGAGTCAAAACCTCCCAACTCTAACCTGTCGTGCCAACGGAATTTCCCATCTGAAAAGCACGTGCCGTCCTGTTGCCATGGCAACTAATGCCAGACTACAGGATCCTTTTAAGTTGATTTTTCTGACACTAGGCGTGAGTTTCACAGCAACAATTTTTGCTGCACGCACTTTTTCGATGAGTGAAATTTTTTAAGTCCTAAAACTTTAAATGTTTTATTTATTTATTTAAAGTGCTCTTCTTTTGCATCTGTGAATTTAAAACTCGCATGCTATTGAATATTCCATTAAAAACTCGCTAAAACATTTTGACGAAAAATAATGTTGACTAATCTTATTGGATGGGAAGGGGCCTGATGGCCGAGTAGCTAACGCTCTAGCATTCGGTACCCCAGATTTCTGTTTCGAATCCCGGCGGGGCCATGGATGTTTGTAGTGGTTCGGAATCCACTTTAAGCCACAGGTCCCGGTATAATATGACTACTACTACTACACCACACCACAACAATGTGCCAAGAGCTGAGTTGCCCTTTACAGTTTGGGAATGATGTGGGTGAGAAGAAGTCTGTGACGCTCTTCGGTCATAGGAGACAGGGACCTACAGTTGAAAGTGGATTCCGAACCACTATAAACATCTATGGCCCCGGTGGGATTCGAACCCGATACCTGTGGTACCGAGTGCCAGAGCGCTAGCCACTCGGCCATCAGGCCTCTGGTGTAATATAACTGTAGAGCGTTGGGCGTAGGACTTACATGCCTACCCCGTAAAAAGAAAAACATAGGCAGACGGCCTTGGTCCACCATGGGGCTGTTGCGCCAATGATGATGAATCTTATTGGATAGCTGGAGATATGGATAATCAAAACCTAATCAAAAGATGCCATATTTACGATTGGGATTCCCAATCCGTAAGCCAGAAAGTCCATCATTTGGAGGTAGAAAGGAAGGTGCGAATCCTCTTTGCTGTTAAAAAGTGTAGTGAGGCGGAAGAGAAGTTGATGTAAATCTTCCAGAGACCCTTTCTGGAAGTGTTTGTTCAAAATTGTAGCGTCAAAATATAGGTGCAGTGTAACAGCTCCTCTTATAAAACAACCTGAATAAAGTTGAATCGACTACATATCTGCCTTTCTAGAGGCGGATATCCTCAGGTCTAAATGTTTGACATTGAAAAACAAACAACATTGTATTGCAATTTTCTAACTGACATGTGGTTGATTTTTAATAGACTTATATTTTTAATGGCATATAGATTTATAATATTGAAATATAGATTTACAATATTAACATATAAGTTTTTAATATTTTTTTTTTCTAATGCACCTGGTGAACATTTAGACAGCTTGGTCATGGATGCCTTAAGGCAAGCACCGCACAGGCGTTACTCACTTTGCAGTACCCAGGGGGCGCGTGCCACTTGAAGATAAGCCACGGGCGCGGAGTAACAATGCCCCCGCAACGCTCATCACTAGGACCGGGACCTACGGTTTAAAGAGGATTCCGAACCATGGCACCGCCGGGGGACTTCGAACCCGAAACCTGTGGTACCGACCACCAGAACGCCAGCCACTCGGCCACCAAGCCCGTTCTCTTAATAGAGCACGAAAATTCCCTTCATTTGCAGTCGGTACATTGACTACAGAAAAATTCTCAAAACGACTATGTATTCTTTAAGCAATACCTTGAGAACCCACAAAGAATAATTGTCTTAATGATTGGAAGAAGTTCCTTTTATCTTTTTTTTTTTTTTTTTTTTCAGTTTGAGAAGTAACTATTCCATCAGTAAATCGAACCATTTATTTATTTATTTTTCATTTTTTACAGCAATATGATACTCTGTTTCCTGGTGCTTAGAAAATATTCTAATGCATGTTTCCATTCATCATATTCCTTTACAACCAAATATCCAGCAGTTTGAACCACTTTTTTCCTTATTTCAGTTGAAAATTTTTTTTTTCTCCAATGCAGCTGGTAAACACTTAGACAGCTTGGTCTTGGATGCCTTAAGGCAAGTGCTGCACAGACGTTACTCACTTTGCACTACCCAGGGGGAGCGTGTCACTTGAAAATAAGCCACGGACGCGGAGTAACAATGCCCCCACAATGATTTACGTTCCCATTAGGACCGGTACCTACGGTTTAAAGTGGATTTCGAACCACTACAAACATCCATGGCACCGCCGGGACTCGAACGCGAAACCTGTGGTACCGATCGCCAGAGCACTAGCCACTCGGCCATTCAGGCCAGTTGAAAAAATAAGAAGCAATATTTATAATTCTCCAATAGACATTCCAATTAAATCTTTGTAACCAAGAAAACTTAAAAGCAACTTTTACTTTTTTTCAAGAAAACTTAAAACTTCTTTTGTAGTGTGCAGGTTGAGCAACCAGATTGTAACTGGGTGTGGTTGGGTTGAGATACTTGAGGCACAGGTTGGAGAACTCACAGCTTTATTGACACACGCACAAACAAAATGCACATAGAATTAGAGACATACACTATTTAACCCATTTAAAGACAGATAATTGTAGATTCGTGCAAGAAATTAATTAATGATGTAAATAATGTAACTCAGGTGCCTGAATGGCCGAGTGGCTAGCGCCCTGGCGCTCGATACTACAGGTTTCGGGTTCAAGTCCCGGCGGTGCCATGGTTGTGTGTAGTGGTTCGGAGTCCACTTTAAACCGTAGGTCCCGGCCTAATAGGATCGTAGAGCGTTGCGGTGGCATCCGTAGCTTATCCTCCAGTTACACGCGCTTCCGGGGTAGTGCAAAGTGAGTAACGTCTGTGCAGCGCTTGCCTTAATGACCTCCAAGACGCCCATGCCTAAAAAGTTTTTGCCAGCTGCATTAGAGGAAAAAAATAATGTAACTCTAATAATAAAAGGAAATATAAAATTACATTTTATTTCTACTACATGAAAAATAAAGGAAGTAAACAATAATATAATAATAGTATGTAATTTAAAATAATAATTCTATAATAAAGTAAACTACTAATATAATAATTCCATAATATAATAAAATAAACTATTTATTAATAAAGTAAATAATACAACTCTAATTATAAAAGAAATAAAAATTCCATATTTTTTCTTCTACATTAAAAATAAATGAAGTAAGCTAAACAATATTTATTGATGAACTAAATAATACAACTCTATTTATTTCTTTTTATTCTTAAAAATTAAATTTGATTTTTATAAGAAAAAAAAAGAAACCAAGTAAGGAAACGATTCTATTTGGAGGGGGAAAAAATGTCATGCATTGTTGTTCTTGTTAACTAAAAATAGTATGAAATATTTGCACAGAATACTGAAAAATAAAACTATTTTAAAAATGTTATGTTCTTTGTTCGATCGTATGGCATGACAAAATTTCCGTCTTTTTAAGAACAAGAAAGAATATTATAATAATTTTATAAATATTCCCATATATTTATTTTTCACTATATTGCAGAAAAGTCATTTATAAAAAAATTTCATTCATTTTTAAGTTTATCTGGCGCCATCTATTGGTAGATATATGCAACTTAAATCTAAAAAGACTAAAATTAATTAGTTAAATTTAATTAGTGAATTGATAGTTGAAAAACCGTATTAACATCCAGTGTCATCCACTACAAGTTGAAAAAATGTATTTGAATTTGAGTGGATGAATAAAAAATGTATTTTATGAACGATTGGAAATGTGAACAAGATAAATATAGGGAGAGTGTGAGCTAATAGAAGGAATTGGAAAAGAAATAAAAAATACATTTTATACCTAGGTGGGAAAAAAAAAGGATTCTATTTGAGAAAAGAAAAAGTTATGCATTGTTGTTCTTGTTCTCTTAAAACGGAATGAAATATTTGCACAGAATACTGAAAAATAAAACTATTTTAAAAATGTTATGTTCTTTGTTCGATCGTATGGCATGACAAAATTTTCCGTCTTTTTAAGAACAAGAAAGATTATAATAATTTCATTGAGCAGCACGAAAAGAACGACTCTGCCAGCGAGTAATAAGTTGTTCTTCACTTCGAAATCGTTTCTTTTTCCTGGTGGAAACCGGGTCAAATATCGCGTGTGCCCGAAAAGGGGGTATTCACACCCACAGGCTTACATAATGGTCTTTTTGCCCCGAACTCAGCGGACAGCAAATAGGAAATATTACTATCAGAGAATAAAACACGTCAGGATTTTAGTTCATTTGTATTGAAAGACTTTATACAATTGAGACAATATCATTTGAAAATGTACAAATATTAATATTACTATATAATGTTTCTAGTATGACTTTTCTGGTAATTCAATTTTAAATTCTTTTAACAAGATAGAACTTATTTCAACAATGGATTTGCTTTGTTAATTAAAATTTGCATCTTCCATTTCATATTCATCCCAGTTGATTTCATGAAATGGAATCTGGAGAGGATTGGTTAGTGTCCAACTGAAAAAGAGTTTTTACTGTTACCTGTTCAAATTTAATCTGTTAACAGGACAAAACTTATTTCACTGGTAGTTTTACTATGCTAATTAATATTTACATCTTCAATTTCAGTATTCATCACTGTTGATTTTCATGAAATAAGATCTAGAGAGGATTGGTTAGTGTCCAACTGAAAAAGAGTCTTTAGTATTTTTTTATCTGTTCAATTTTAATATGTTAACATGACAGAACTTATTCCCACTATGGATTTACTCTGTTAATTAAAATTTACATCTTCAATTTCAGAATTCGTTATTGTTGATTTTCATGAAATGGGATCTGGAAAGAATTGATTAGTTTTCCAACTGAAAAAAGTCTTTAGTATTATGTGTTCAATTTTAATCTGTTAACAGGACAGATTTCACTGGTAGTTTTACTTTGTTAATTGAGATTTACATCTTCAGTTTCAGAATTTGTCACTTTATTTTGATGAAATTGGATCTGGAGAAGTTTTGTGCATAACAAACTGGCTTTCCAAACACTAATGCTGAATAATGCTGCATTTGCTACAACTCTGGCGATGTAATGACGAATAACTTAGCTGAAACTATTTAGTTTGTTTGAAATACATACTTACTTTTGCTTTAAAGGAGCATTACATATGGAAATGTATTCGATGATATTTTCACGTAATTTGCTAGAAATATTTTATTGATTATCAGCGATTATGATTAAACAAAATAACGTATCTAATTTATTTAAGGTTATATTTAATTTAAATGGCACCTTATATTAAATTACACACATTATTTGTAATTACGATTTCCTTTTTATATATTATGTTCATCCTAATTAATTTTTAAAAAACTTTTTTGGGAAGTGTTACAAATAATTCTAAAAAATGTAACTATTATTAGAAAATGGAGCCTGAATGGCCGAGTGTCTAGCTCTTGGGGCCACAAGTTTCGGGTTCGAGTCCCGGCAGTGCCATGGATGTTTGTATGGGTTCGGAATCCATTTTAAACCGCAGGACCCGGTCTCATGTGACTGTAAGAACGTTTCCTTGAGGTTAAATCAGTCTTCAGCCCTCGTGGTTCCTCGCTAAAGTGAAGCTACATATGACCCTTAATCATGAACCAATCGCCTGCGATAGAGTCTTTAGGTACTGGTGTAGGCTTAACTGCAGCAGGGTGATTAGTAATAACAACGGCATTATTGAAAAATAAACATTTGAACTGCAGTAATTTATTAATACTTCATTATTTTTCCACCTTAAATATTAAAAATTGCGCTCCAAAATTCAAATTTATGCTCCAATAATAATTAAAATTTAAATAAATATCTTTTTTTTAAATACTAAAATTTATGCATGTGTAGGCCTTATGTTCAAGTGGCTAGCTCTCGATGGCACAGGTTTCGGTTTCGAGTCTTGGTGGTGCCATGTATGTTTGGAATCCACTTTAGATTGTAGGTCTTGATATAATATGAATGTAGAGCATTGGGCATAGGGCTGTCTACCCTCACCTTTAAAAAAAAAAAATCTGCTGTTTCGAAATCTGCCAGTAGGCAAACGGCCTTGGACCATCACGGGGCTGTTGCGCCAATAAAGAAGATATATATATATATATATATCATAAATGAGTCATATCATAAATGAGATATTATTTTCTAATTTACCACGGATGGAGGGGGGCTGTTATACATTGCTGTCTTTTTGTGCTAGCACAATTTAAAATTATCACTCCTAAAAGTAGTACTAGAAAGTATAAACTTTCCCCATGTTTTGGAACGCAACAAAAAATTTTCCGATCTACGGGTTTATCGTGGCCAATCTCCGGCATAAACATAAGAGTTTCAGGTTTAGTTTTCAGTTTTCGAGCTCGATCCTTGAGTTCACCTGGTCACTGCTGCCCACACCAGGAATATAACGTATATATATATATATATATATATATGATGTAAAAATTAATACTTCTCGAGTAAATAAAATATTTTTGTTGTTTATAATCTATTATGATAAAAATTCAAGCTAAACTAGTAACTTTTTAAGGAAAAAAAAATCAGCAGTTGGTTTTGAATAATATTTCAAACATTACCACAGATCTTTTGCTCGGAAATGAATTGAGTACGACCGGTTTACCACGAATTGCGACGCTGAGTGTTTCAGATTAATCGTATTCAGCATAGGGGCTCCTGGTCTGCCAAGCGTGGAACCAAAGTTCATTAACATGTCTCATCCATATTTAAATATATCCACCAGAAACAATTTCCCGCAACTGATTTATTAGACGAGTCTTTAATGGAAAAAGACGGCTGAAAATTATGAGCGCAATTAAACTACCTTACGGCAACATTTTTTTTTTTTTTTCTGAATTAACCCCTCTCCCTTATTCCTCTCTGTTTTGATCCGGAAAATTTTTTTCTATATTTTTTCCTGTTGTCCGGGAGCGACCTTTTCTGCGAAGCAAAATCCTGCCAGAGTCTACAACATTTTCTTTTCCTGCCGGGTTGTTTGGACTAGGTGACGTCACCGTTGCCATGGATACACCCTGAACCCCTATTGCCGCTCGGTGCTTGTTGGGTAGAGTAGAGACTTCACCCTTCTTCCAGCGGTCAGTCGAGGATGTTCCAACCACCCCCGCCCGCCAACCAGCGGCGGCACCGCCGTCTGCCGTCCGGCACGGTGGTGTCGTACGCGGAAGTGAAGACCTACCTGTCCAAGCGTGAAATTCCGCAGCTCTTCGAGAGCCTGATGGCCGGACTCATGTACCACCGTCCGGAAAACCACATCGGATATCTCCAGACGTGCCTGGACGAAGTCAAGTCCAACTCTGAGGCCAAAGTGCACTGGAACACCTTCGTCAACAGGAAGAGGAAGTCCAAAGAGATCTTACCACCCCTGACACCCAAGAAACAGGACTCGTTCTCGTCGTCCTGGTCGGACAATTCCAGGCAGAGCACCCCCTGCCCCCCCATCAGTGCCAGGACGAGGACCAGGACCTCTCCGGAGCAGCAACAGGACCTGAGGAACACTTACATTTTGTACCATAACCCCCACCCATCTTGGCAAAACCGAAGGTGCCCGTGATTTCTGTGCTAGGGGGTTAGGAGCCAGGATTGACGAACTCTGTGAGAAAGTGGTGGGTCGACTCAGAGGGGTGGTCCACATTTCCACCTGTTCCATGCTGAAGACCCGGATGACCATAGAGGGGTTTTATAGGGTCACTTCTGTTCCAGCCTGTGCCGTTGTGGTTCCGTCCTACAAGCGATGTCCATGGTACAAAGCGCAAACGCACTGTTGAGTAAGTAAATTGAAATCATTTCAAATCTTCATTTATGTCTGCATTTGAGATAAATATGCTCAACTATAACAACAAAGCCAATGTTAATAACAATAACAATATTAAGCCAATAACAGTAAAATGGCCTGCGTTAATGAGCAATTAGCAGATTTGCATTCTTATAACAAAAGTCAATAATGTTAATAACAAAGCCAAAGCTCAACTATAATAACAAAGTCAATGATAATAACAATAACAATAATAGGCCAATAACAGTAACAAGGCCTACGTCAATGGGCAATTAAATTTCTATTCTTAATCTAAAAGACTAGATCAATTTTATTTATGGTACCACTTTTTAAGGATATAATGCAGCATAATAATTTTTATTCACATTTGGATCTTTAACGATTCTTATTTTGAATTATTATTGTCATGTCAAAAAGGTATTAATGCTATAAGGATTAGAAATCTTAAGACAATATATTTATAAATTAATTAAGAATTTTTAAATTCAACGTAATAAGTTATGTCATGAAAAGAAATCACGGTCTTAAAGGTTACTCTATTAGCTTTAGATAAATTAAACTAATAGAAATTGAAGTATTAATTAATGACGGAGAAATGGAAGTTTTCTAACTGAGTAGAGATATAGGTGGGAATTAATAAAATTTTCTTGTACATATTACCGATACAAAATCTCGGTGTAATAGACTCTTCGTTATAAATCCATTTATGATAATGCTGATAATTTTTAAAAATTATATATGATATGCAAAGTAGTATATATATTTGGTTCATATATATTAATTTGTTAATATTTTTATATACTTCATTAAATAGATTAGGATTGTTTAAAATTGCAAAGTACTACAAAAAAAAAAAATTACTTTTTTAAAAATAGTTTTAGTTTTAATGTTCTGCGATTTGGGCCTGAATGGCCGAGTGGCTAGCGCTCTGGCGCTCGGTACTACAGGTTTCGGATTCGAGTCCCGGTGGTGCCATGGTTGTTTGTAGTGGTTCGGAATCCACTTTAAAAAGTATGTCCCGGTCAAATAGGATCGTAGAGCGCGTTGCGGGGGCATTGTTACTCCGCGTCCGTGGCTTATCTTCAAGTGACACGCGCCCCTTGGTAATGCAAAATGAGTACGTCTGTGCAGCATTTGCCTTAAGGCATCCAAAGACCAAGCTGTCTGTGTTTTCCAGCTGCATTAGAAAGAAAAAAAATGTCTGCAATTTTTTTATTTCATTTTATTGATCCCAAAAATGAAATTCTATCTTTTGCTATCTAAAACGTAAGGCTTTTTTTTTCGCGCTGGAGTCATGAAAATTTGAAAATTTGCCAGTCCACATTAATTTTGTTAACTTATATATGTGTTCAAATTATTAACATTGTTCTTAATTCAAGTGAATAATAATAGGAGTAAAAAATAATAATCGATGTAAAAATTAAAAAAAAGAATATATGTAAAAAGAATAATAATCTATGTAAAAAATATAATAATAATAGATGTACAAAAGTTGCATATCCTTATAATAACGATTTTGCTTTCCCACAATACCTTTTTCTTTACGCTTTTTTAATAAGGATTATCTCTATTTATTCGTTTTTTTTTTTTTGTAATTTTTTAAGATTATTGTTTTAATATACTTGTTTATTCTATTCATTAAATAAATATGCTTTGCAAATTCGTATAAATAATGATTTCTGCTCTTTAATATATTAAATTTAGAGATTTGTGATAAAACTGTATATTTCATTATTTTTCCTATAATAAACCTCCAAAAAACTAAAAGAAACAACTCTTATCTCACGGACAATGTTTTCATTATTTTTTTCCTTAATAAGCTCCCAACAAACTAAAAGAAACAACTCTTATCTCACGGACAATGTTTTCATTATTTTTTTTTTTCCTTAATAAGCTCCCAAAAAACTAAAAAAAAGAAACATCCCTTATCTCACGGACAATGTTTTCATTATTTTTTTCTTTAATAAGCTCCCAAAAAACTAAAAGAAACATCCCTTATCTCAAGGACAATGTTTTCATTATTTTTTTTTCCTTAATAAGCTCCCAAAAAACTAAAAAGAAACAACTCTTATCTCACGGACAATGTTTTCATTATTTTTTTTTATTTAATAAGCTCCCAAAAAAACTAAAAGAAACACCCCTTATTTCACCGTTGACCCGTGTTATTTTACTGGAATGTGTTGCATGAATGTTAATAGTGACAACGATACATATAAGTATAAATTTTGCTTCCCTGGCTAGCTATAACTGATTTTCTGTTTTAAAACAAAAACGAAAGGGAACACTAAAAAAGGTTAAAAGAAAAAATAAATTATTCATTACATTTTTTTTTAAAAATATTTACATGAAAGTAAATAAAATTTAAAAAATTGTTATTAAATAATTTATAGGATCATCTTGTTATTATTTGTTTTTAATTGTTTCATTTGGTACGAAAATGAATTACTTTTTAATGGTTAAAAAAAATGACGCCTTGTTAAAAAAATAAAAGTAATTGTGTAAAGAGAGAATAAAGAAAACACTGGATTATTGCGTAGGTGTGGGCCTGAATGGCCGAGTGTCTAGCGCTCTGGCGCTCGGTGCCACAGGTTTCGTGTTCGAGTCCCGTCGGTGCCATGGATGTTTGTGGTGGTTCGGAATCCACTAAGCCGTAGGTCCCGGTCTCCTACGACTATAAGAGCTGCACGGAGCAGAAGTCAGACTTCTACCTACGAGTGCTCCATCAGAACAGAAGCTGCACCCATTCTCCCTTCCATGAGGGACAAGACAACAACAGCAACATTGCGTAGGTGTTATTTCTGAGCCAAGCCTCCAACACGTCTACCTCACAGAGGTATGCCTAGAATTGAGTCCACAATGTATTTTACCAGCCTATAGAATAACCATTAAACAAGGCTCTGATACTCTATCAACAAAACACATAATCCAGAAATTCTATAGATATGTCCTACCCAAAACTGTTAAAAAGCCGCATATCTTAAATGCCGCGTATCACCTTATTCCAAATCCCCAGAAATTATTAATGGTCAGAATTCGGACATTCTCAGAAGGCTTCTCATGAGACACAAACTTGTTCAAATTTTGCAACTGCTTTCCATTCATACCGAAATTGTGGTTTGGTTTGTCGCTCTACGGCCATCTTGTGCACACTTTCGCTAAACAGACCGGGACCTACAGTTTAACGTGGATTCCGAACCACGAACAAACATCCATGCCACCGCCAGGATTCGAACCTGGAGCCTGGGATACCAAAGGCCAGAGCGCCAGCCATTAGGCCCGAAATTGTGGTACTGAATCTACATGTGTTGATTGTCAACAGTCTCATTCATCGAAATTTGAAATCCTTTTCTCATTGGAAACAATAAATCAAATTCACCAAATCAAATTAGAAAAATGAAATTAGATCTGAAAGGTAAAAAAAAAATAAATAAATGAAAATTAATACAAAAAGCGTTTCTAACAGGTAGGCTGAAATGTTCATAGGCTGACACATAGATGGCGCTACTAGTATTAAATCCATATTTTTTAGTTAGCCCTAACCTTCAAAAGACACGTGTATAAATTTGACAGCTGTTGCACTATTAGTTATAGCATTTTGAGTGAAGCAACTTTTGTTAGTTTGAAAAAATGTATAAAAGGAATTTCGTGGTGTTAATAAAGCATTGCTTTTTGGCGAAAAAAAATACTATTGAAGCCAAGACCTGGCTTGATAAACATTATTCGGACTTTGCACCAGGAAAATCAAACTTAGAGAAGTGGTTTGCTAAATTCAAACGAGGCGAAATGAGCACCGAGGACGATGCACGCAGTGGATGCCCCAAAGAGGCTGTTACCGACGAAAACATCAAAAAGTCCACAAAATAATTTCTGATAACAGTAAAGTGAAGTTGATTGAGATAGCCGAGACCCTAAAGATATCAAAGGAACGTGTTGGACATATCGTGAATGGAATATTTGGATATGCGAAAGCTCTGTTCAAAGTGGGTGCCGCGCAGAGCTCACAATCGACCCAAAACAACAACGAATGGATGATTCTAAGCAGTGTTTGAGCTGTTCAATCGTAATAAACCCGAATTTTTGCGTCGATATGTGACAATGGATGAAACATGGCTCCATCATTTCACACAGGAGTCCAATCGACAGTCAGCCGAGTGGACTGCACGTGATGAACACTAAAAATGCTATAACTCACATACTAATAGTGCAACAGCTGTCAAATTTATACACGTGTCTTTTGAAGGTTAGGGATAACTAAAAATTATATGGATTTAATACTAGTTGTGCCCATCAATGTGTCAGCCTATGAACTTTGCAGCCGACCTGTTATATTGTAGACACATTAATAGACACATTTTAATAAAAGATTTAAAAAAAAAAAAAAAAAATAACAGACTTTCAAATAGATTCAATTAATGTTTGCCCAGAAACATTTATCAACAAAATCTTATTTATCATTGGTATGAGAATTTATATCTATGCATATATCTCAGAAATATTTTATCTTTTTTTTTTTTTTTTCACTCATATAATAGGCACTTAACTTCTGCTTTCTCATCGTATTGAAAATAGAGATAACTTTTTCCAAACCATACAGATAAACGATTATCTTATCAAAAGCGTTTACTTATTTGTTCTTCCATTGTCAATTTTAAATGGCTTTCTTTTTATCGTATTATTATAGCTAATAATCGTATCAAAAAGATTCTTTGGGGGAAAAACAAAGAGTGATATTCCTTCCTTTTTTTCATTTTCATAGGAATGACAATTAATTTTTACTTCGATCTTATATTTTGTTTTATTTTTAAAAAATAGCTGCAGAAAAAAAATATAGTAAAGTAGTAAAATAGTACTAAAGTTAAAAGTAAGTTAAAATAGAGTAAAGTAGTAATTAAATATATAATACCAGTAATTATTAATATAGTAAAGTAATAAAAATATAGTATTTTTTAATTAAAAATGGCTGCAAAAATTTTAATAAAATAAATAATAAAAAATAATAAATAAAAAAATAAAAAAAAAAATATTAATTAAAAAAAAAAATTTTTTTTAATTACAAAAATATTTTTAGTCGCATCATTATCTTTGGTAATTCACTAATGTTTTAACACACTTTTGAATACACATTTTTTTAATTAAAAAATATCTATTCAAGTTAAGTATGTTTTAATTAAGAAGAGTCTATTCAAAAAATGTGTTAAGTGTTTTAATTTAAATAAAATGAATGTGTTAAGTGTTTTAATTTCAAAAAAATGTCTATTCAAAAGTGTGTTCTTTTAATTAAAAAAATATATATTCAAAAATTGTGTTAAAACACTAGTGCTAATGATGCTTCGACTTACAAATACTTTTTCTTTTTCATATTTATGAGACCGGATGGATTTTATCATAAATTAAGCTTGAATCGCTTGGAATATAAAAGTACCTTTCATATAAAAAGCAAACCACTTTGACAGGGTTATTATAATTGGGGAGAGATGATGTGACCTAGTATACTACAGCATATATTCCAGCTAGTATTCCGAACTAGGCATAAGTTAAAACGAACTGAAACTTCCCGTGTTTTATGCTGGAGACGGGCACTATAAATCTGTCGATCAGAAAACCTTTCTGTTGAACTATAAAATACTTTTTACTTTTCATATTTATGGGACCGCATATATACAATTTTATATTTAAGTATTTTTAAAACTTAAAATACTTTTTATTTTTCATATTTATGGGACCGCCTAGGTGTTTACTGCTGGAGATGGGCACTATAAATCTGTAGGTTAGAAAACCGTTCTGTTGGACTTGAGAGAGGTTTGGTTTGGTTTGTCGCTCTACGGTCATCTTGTGCACACGAAGGCTAAACAGACAGGGACCTACAGTTTAAAGTGGATTCCGAACTAACAAACAGGCATGCCCTCGGCAGGATTTGAGCCTGAAGCCCGTGGTATGAGAGAGAGAAGTAAGGGAGCGAATTCATCAGATACCATTCCTGGGAATGTAGTATATGACGATGTAATAGTAAAATGCGGTGCTTTAGTGGAACACGAAATTCAATTCAGAAAAATGTAGTATTTCACTTTAAAAATTATGTTTTTTTCTAATGCAGCTGACAAACACTTAGACAGCTTGGTCTTGGATGCCTTAAGGCAAGCGCTGCACAGACGTTACTCACTTTGCATTACCCAGGCGACACGTGTCACTTGAAGATAAGCCACGAACGCGGAGTAACAATGCCCCTGCCACGCTGTACGATCCTATTAGAACCGGGACCTACAGTCTAAAGTGGATTCGAACCACTCCCAACATCCATAGCACCTCCGGGACTCGAACCCGAAACCAGAGCGCTAGCCACTCGGCCATTCAGGCCCTAAAAGTTATGCTATAAAAGTATGCAAATTATCCTGTGCCTGAAAAATCTTCTTCCGCGCTAAAACAGGAGCACTCGGAAGAGCTGTTAATTAATTCAAAATCCGGAAGCAACACGTTCAGTTCGTCAGCTGAGCGCGAGGTAAGTAGAGCAGAGCAGCAGGTGCGAAGCTGCTTTAATGAGATGCTGGTCATTGATTTAAAGTGCTCCATGCGTCTGATCTAATGACCCAGCGAATTACCTGCACTGTGCAGGTAATTTGCAACTGACAACAAAAGATTATTGGAACCAGAAACTGATATCAAAACAAATGTTTATTTTAATACAGTGTAGCATTTTTTTTTTTTTTTTTTTTTTTTTCTCACGAGAAGAGTTTTTGGCATTTCATTCCCAGGAGAGAGGAATGTATGCTATTTGACGAATATATAATAACAACCCATCCCTCAAATTGGACAGCAGACAAAATGTATTGTGAGTAGTTATATTACATCATGCAATTAGTGTTTTGTAGTCATGAGAACAACGGTGTCATGACAATGAGATCTCATGAAATTAGCGAATATCTGTGCAACCTTCACAAATTGAAACACTTACTGATGGAATATAGACAACACCAGGAGTTGTTCCGTGTGATAGGTGATAGACCACAAGCTGAGAAAATATCTACTCCAATCTAGAAAATATCTACTCCGAATAATCTCCCCCCCCCCCATGCTGTAACCGATTCTATACTGACAATTCTGTATAGTCTAGAAGTCCGTAAACGCCTTCTGGAAAACCTCCTCACCAACACTATTGAGTTCCGATGTCACAATTTGTGGGGGTGAGGGGTGGATCTGGTGACGAAAACTGCTCCTCAATAATGGACTTGTGAGACTGCGCATTGTAATGGACGAGTGATCCCCCTTCAAAGCCAGCTGTTCAAAAAAATTTGTAGAATGAAAATTTGGAATTTGTAGACGTAATTCTCGATAAACGTTGCGACGACTTTAAAAAAATAAATAAATAAATAAATAAAAGGCCTCGTGTTGTTGGCATAAGCACAAGGATCGTTTTTGAATATGAAGCACGAATTTTCATTGGTTGATTCTTTTTACACTTGTCCAATCAATAACTTGGACGCTGCAGGCGTGCAGCTCCCCTAACCGAATGAACGGGTTTTCAGTGTTAGTACACACACCCACGGAAGTGAGGATTGAACACTCACCAACAAACGAACCACTGTAGGGCCGCTGACAGTGAATTTTCACATACCCAATTTTAAATTTTTATTTATTTTTATTTATTTATTATTATTATTATTTTTGGTCACATATGCAGATTTAGAATCTAGGGATTCGTTTGACTGGGAACCACTCAATATCTTGGCGTTTTCAACTCTGGTGACAATATGTCGCAAAATAAATAAATGGATTCTGATCGTCCACCAGCCTTTGCCTTCCATCAGGGCCGGATTTTTCTATAGGCTAACTAGGCTTCGGCCTAGGGCCTCAAGATCAAGAGGGGCCTACATTCCAATTGTTAGCAAAATTAGAATTACACTATTCTAAAAACAGTAAACACTAAAACACTGAATCGAAAATAAGGAGAAATTCTGCACATATGACTAATAAATAAATTTCGCTTGCAAAAAGTGGTACCGGAAATATATAATTATATATATAACGTAGTATTTGGACAATATGAACAATTAGCCACATACAACAATATATATATATTGTAGGTTTTTATAAGCTGAATAACTTTTTTTTTGAGTCATTTACTAATTTTAGGAGTGAGAAAAATAATTCTAAAATGTCAATTATATATATGTGTGTGTGTGTGGTTAAAAAATGTGTTAGATAGGCTAATTGTTCAGATTGTCCAAATATTAGGTTAGAAAAACAATATTATTATTCATTATTTACTAAAAATAATGCAGGCAATAAACTCATTTCTATATTTTGTTTTTTTTTAATATTTGATTTTTTTTTTATGGAAAATCTTTATAATAATATTTAAAAATAGACACCGAAGTTCACCTTGAGCACGGTACCAGCACCCAGGGCCGGATTTTCCTATAGGCTAACTAGGCTTCGGCCTAGGGCCTCAAGATCAAGAGGGGCCTACATTCAAATTGTTAGCAAAATTAGAATGACACGCTAAAACACTGAATCGAAAATAAGGAGAAATTCTGCACATATGACTCATAAACAAGGAACAGCCTAAGAATAGGAATAGCCTATGACAATAGGGGGCCTATGTGGAATAGCCTAGGGCCTCTGTTCATTTGAATCCGGCCTGCCTTCCACAGTGAAGCTTGAAGAAGTTGTGACATCGGAACTCAACAGTGTTGGAGCGGAGGCTTTCCAGAAGTCATTTACAGACTTCTACAGTGGTACCGAACATTGCATTGAATTGGGAAGGGACTATATAGAAGCTTAATATCAAATGTGAGTATATACTCGGTGTTATACGATCTGTGCTGTGTATAACAAGTAGCAATGACAGTATTGCCTTAGGCCTGAATGGCCGAGTGCCTGGCGCTCCGTGCCGCAGGTTTCGGGTTCGAGTCCCGGCGGTACCATGGATGTTTGAGTGGTTCGAATCCACTTTAAGCCGTAGGTCCCGGTCTTTTATGACTGTAAGAATGTCACGGAGCAGAAGTCAGACTTCTACCTACGGGTGCTCCAGCACAACAGAAGATGCACTCCTCTTCCCTCCTTCCATGAGGGACACGATAACAACAACAACAGTATTGCCTTAATAGCATACAAAGTAAGTGTTGAAAGACACAGCACTTATGAAAAGCTATCATAGCTATCATTTCAGCACTTATGAAAAGCTATCATAGCTATCATTTCAGCACTTATGAAAAGCTATCATAGCTATCATTTCAGCACTTATGAAAAGCTATCATAGCTATCATTTCAGCACTTATGAAAAGCTATCTTGGACCAACAATGAAAGCAGATCTTATAAAAGCTATTCTATTATTAAGAACAAAGAGAGATTTATTGTGTTACAAAACATCTTTGCTATTAAAATTAGCAACTTTCCTTAGTTTACTATATAATACTTTGGTACCTCTTAATTTAGTACTGTTGTTTTTATTGGACAAGATTGAATTTTTGTAAGCAAATTTAGAGTGCAATGATATTTGTTAAGTTAGTACTAATACTTCTCCTTCTTCTTCTTTGGCGCAAAAGCCCCCTGGTGGTTAAGACCGTCTGCCTACTGGCAGATTTCGAGACAGGCGATGTTTCCTTTTTTACAGGGTAAGTTGATCAGCCCAACGCTCTACGATCCTATTAGACCGGCACCTGCGGTTTAAAATGGATTCCGAGCCACTACAAACATCCATGGCACCGCCGGGACTCGAAAGTACGAATACTACATTTTTAAAATTATAAAAAAAAAAAAAAAAAAAATACTTCGTTAATGCAAAAATATTTTTACACTTTAATTGGTTAAATTTATTTTACCAATTTTCTAAATTCATAGTAAAGATCATAATTTTTAAAAATTAAGATAATTATGAGTCGGAAAGTTTTTGACTGATTCCTCACCCCTGAATTTGACGTATATAAAAACGTTAAATAGTGATATACGATTAATTTTAAGCATTTTACGGTATTTGTAACACCAATTAGAGATGCAATATATCTTATTGTTCTTCAACAGCCTCATGGTGGGCTGAGGCGATCTGCCTACTAGCAGATTTCGAAACAGGATATGTTTTGTTTTTACGAGTAGTGTTGTCACCTTTCGCCCAACGCTCTACAATCTTATTAGATTTACGGTTTAAAGTGGATTCCGAACTATTAAAAGCATCCATGGCACCTCTGGGACTCGAACTCAAAACCTGTGACCCCAAGCGCCAATCGCTCGGTCATCAGGACCCCTGTAATATATATCTACTTCTTGTGAAATATCTGCTTCTTTCTTGTAATATATCTTTTTATATCGGTGTAATAGGGGCTGAATGGCCGAGTGGCTAGCGCTCTGGCCCTCGGTACCACAAGTGTCGGGTTCGAGTCCCGGCGGTGCCATGGATGTGTGTAGTGGTTCGGAATCCACTTTAAACCGTAGGTCCCGGTCTAATAGGATCGTAGAACGTTGCGGGGACATTGTGACTCCGCGGCGTCCGTGGCTTATCTTCAAGTGACACGCGTTCCCTGGGTCATGCAAAGTGAGTAACGTCTGTGCAGCGCTTGCCTTAAGGCCTCCGAGACGTCCATGTCTGTTTGCTAGCTGCATTGGAAAAAAAAAATATGGGTGTAATATATCTCGGTTCCTAAATTGGGGGATATCAGTTCAAAGTCTACCAACAGAAGCTATATTGTTTATGCCGCGATGGTTGCGGTAAATCTATAGACCGGAAAATCCTTCAATCAGGACAGAGGAGAGACCGAATTCATCACAGATTCTGCTTCCCCGTTTTTAGATGTGGTTGCACTACAGCAGGTACTTCGTTGTTAATTGCAATTCAAGTGGTGTTTGAATCCAAATGCAAGTGCTCGCAGTTCCAAAATTGTGAATTTATTGAAGTTACATTTTCTGAAAGTATACTTGCGCATGATAATTTAATTTCTCTAAATGATTCAATGCCTGGGGACTGATGACCGAGTAACTAGCACATGATGCCACAGGTTTCAGGGTCCGAGTTCCGGTGGTGCCATGGATACTGATTCGAAATCCAGTTTAAACCGAAGATCCCCTTCTAACAGGGCTGCAGAGCGTTGGGCGTAGGGCTGACAACCCTAGCCGTAAAAAGAAAACATCTCCTGACTCAAAAATCTGCTAGTAGGCAGACGGCCTTTGTCCATAATGGGGTTGTTGCACCAATGAAGAGGTTTTAGTGCTTCTGTAGTAATTCCGACGTATAGGAAATGAAACTGTGTAACACTACGAGCCACTGATGGTAGATTTGAGCGATGTTTTCGAAAGTTTGTGAACGGAAACATTGTGCAGTATTGTAGCACAGAAACAACATTTTGATTTGACACTGTCCATTTTTTTGTAATTTGTAATCACTGCAGTACAGTACAGTGCTGTGTGCAGTACTCACTCATAGAATTACATCTTTTGCCGTTGTATCTAGTGTTCATAGGTTACGGAAAGGAACCCCAATTTTTTGCACCTTAAAGCATATTCTAGAATTCGGGTGGGCTGGTATATATCTATTTTTTTTCAATTCCTACTAGTAGCTCACACTCTCCCTATATATATATATATAAAATACTTGTTCAAATTTCTAATACACTATCATGTTAATGTACTTTTTTTTCAAATATTCATTCATCAATTAAATTTTATTAATTTTAGTTTTAGTTCAAATTTAGGAATCATTTTTTTAACTTGTCTGAGTGAAGGATGAACAAAATGGAAAATGAAACATGTGAATAAATGAGCAGGGAAGTGTGTTTCAAATTTTTCTAATTTAAAAAAATGACTGAAAATTATTTATAAAGCACTTACTGCACTATAAAAAAAAAGTAAGAATTGAATTTTTATTGATTTTTTTTTTTTATATATATTACTTGTTTTAAGGTAAATTTATAAGAATTTCATTTTGTTCAAAAAAATAAATTTACACTCTGTCCATAAATAAGATAATTTCAGGCAAAGGGATATATTTGTAATTTTTATTAAACAAAAGGTAAAGAGCAAAAGATGCCAATACCATAATTAAAAAAATTGCGATTTTTACTCCCTGTTTCAAAAAAGAACCTATTTACAAAAACAGTATAACATGGTTAATGATGGGTAATATGGAGTATGTCGGATGATGCAGAAAAAGGCAGGCTGAGTATCAAATTATCAATCTTTTTATTACACCACTCATCAAGCAATGCCCTCCGGTTCTGGGAGGGGGTCTGAGTCAACACATGCTCTATTGGTATGCTGGCCAATCCATACAGGTGATATCCTCCAATTGAAGGCATTCGTCTAAATGTTTGGGGAGGGAACACGTTGAGGACGGGCGTTGTCATGCATAAACAGAAATTCAGCACCCATGGCGCCGCCCCGAAACAAACGTACATGTTGTTCCAGAATGACATCCCGATAGATGTGGCCTGTCATCGTTACACTCTGAACATGCAGGTTAGTTCTGGAACCAATAATTTCCTCCCCAAAGGAGCCATCCTGCACCACCGTAAAATGGTGTTCTCTTGGGGGTAACGGGTACCTGGCGCCTCCATATGAAAGTCCGGCGAGAATCAGACTTAAACCTGGACTCGTCGGAAAACATCACACAAGACCACTGTTGCGGTGTCCATAATGCATGCTCTCTACTCCAAGAATCGCAGGCGACAGTGAGTTGCGGTAAGTGGAACACATCTGACAGGCCTACGAGCATAGAGACCAATGTGCCCTAAGCGTCTGTACACGGTCTGCCTTGAAACTGTCGTACCGGTAACTGAAGAGAGCTGACGAGACAGGTCTGATGCTGTGCTCCGTCTGTTTCTTTTGGCAGTAACTGCTAAATACCGGTCCTCATTCGGCGTTGTAACTCGGGGCGACCTGTGCTGTAACATCTACTTTTACCATCATCTTGGAATCGTTGCCAAAGCCTGGAGATGACACTCTGGGCGATTCCAAGTTCCTCGGATACTAGCTGGGTAACATTCCAGTCGTCCGATAATTCTACCAAGTAAAAATCCTCCAAATGCTTCCTTTGTGCCATAACTATTTATTGCACTAAAGGCTTTTAAAGCGCTTGTGAACAATTTTACTTCTTTGCCACCATTCCTTATATACCTCTCTCTTAACTCGTCATTGTGACGTACAATCTGAGTGGTTTCCTGTAATTTGCATATTCTTCTTCAAGATGTGTGTGATAATTCTACAGGTGAAATTTTTATTTTAGAGTTCAATTTCTGTGTGATTCTGAATTATCCTTATTTTGGACATGAGTGTATATAAACAAACACTAATTAATACTAAAATATTTTTTAATTTATAAATCTATTAGAAATCACATTAAGTGCACAATTAGCTGGTCTTCACAATATACAAAAACTAGTCATAAAATATTCATCGATTGTAAAAATCCTCAATGGGTTAAGATCTTTCGTCACAAAATGTCAACCAATCAGGAATTGACTGGTGATTGGCGATCTCTGCGAGCTCTTTGAACATTATCTGCGCATGTTGCCGCTGTCCATGAGACTGGCATCCGTATAATTCTGTAAGAAATTTACTGAGATAGTTTTAATAACTTAGACCTGAGGGCCGATTCATTAGCGCTCTGGAATTCGGTGACACAGGTTTCGAGTTCGAGTCCCGGCGGTGCCATGGGTGTTTGCAATGGTTCGGAGCCCACTTTAAACCGTAAGTCCTAGTCTAATATGACTGTAGAGCTTTGGGGGCAGGACTGGCAACTTTACCCCTTAAAAGTCAGCGTCAAGGGGCCTAGTATTAACCTATCATGTCATAGCTCATCTCATGTTTCGAATTTTACCTGTGGGTGCTCCATCTCAACAGAAGCTGCCCCCCCTTTCCTTCCTTCCATGAGACCATATTGATTCATGGAAATGGTTTAGATGTCTATCAAGTGGGATAAAAACAACAACACAATATAACTGGGACCTGATGGCCGAGTGACTAGCGCTCTGGCTCTCGGTAGCACAGGTATCGTCCTCCAGTGCCATGGATGTTTGTATTGGTTCGAAATCTACTTCAATCCGTAGGTCACGGTCTAATATGACTGTTGGGCTTAGGGTTTATAACCCATATTCTTCAATAGCGCGCCTGATCCATGGACGGTGAAGGCCGTTTGTCTACTGGCAGATTTCGAGACAGGTTTTCTTTTAAGGGGTAGGGTTGTCATCTCCATGCCCAACAGTCATATTAGACTGTGACCTCCGGTTTGAACTGGATTTCGAACCATTACAAACATCCATGGCGCCGCTGACAAACTTACTCCGTAAAAAGAAAAGCAACATCTCAAGTTTCGAATCTGCCAGTAGGCTAAAGGCCAATCTGCCTTAGCCCCTCATTGGGCTGTCGCGCCATTGAAGAGGAAGCTTATATAACTTGTAGCTATAAAAAAAAAAGATCTGGTGCAATTACGAGCTGAATTATTATGGGTGCCCATCCACTTATTTCTTAGGCATATCATGTAGTACCAAATCATGTTTTCGGATCGATGGTTCAGATTTTACAACAACCACAATCTCCTTTAGATATTTTTCCATGCACTAATAAATAAACACATTATACATCTGTGAAAGAAGAAACAAGTGAAATCTGTGCATATGATAACCTTATTAAAAACAAAAAAAAAAAAAAAAAAAAAATTTATTTATGAATATATTCCATGGAAAGAAAACAAGTTAAGGTTGATAAAAGCAAGTAAAAAGCTTCATAATGTGATTGGAAAAATCATTTTCAGCAGTAACATGAAAAAAAAAAAAAAATAGTCCAATTTTCAAAATATTTTATTGCGAGAGGAGCGAATTAAGAAAAAAATTTTTTTTAAATTCTGACAATTTGCAATCTTCATTTTTGCTTAAATTTTGTAAATGAACAGTAACGCAGCCAATTATAAATTTTAATTTCTGAAATAGTTTTTAGTTTTTTATGAGAGACTTCAACCCATTTTTTTTTTTTTTTTTTTTTAATGCACTAACAGATGGGCTGAAAAGTTCATAGGCAGACACATAGATGGCGCTACTAGTATTAAATCCATATGATTTTTAGTTAGCCCTAACCTTCAAAAGACACGTGTATATATTTGACAGCTGTTGCACTATTAGTACGTGAGTTATAGTATTTTTAGTGTTCATCACGTGCAGTCCACTCGGCTGAATGTCGATTGGATTGCGGTGTGAAATGATGGAGCCATGTTTCGTCCATTGTCACATATCGACGCAAAAATTCGGGTTTATTACGATTCAACAGCTCCAAACACTGCTTAGAATCATCCATTTGTTGTTGTTTTGGGTCGATTGTGAGCTCGCGCGGCATCCACTTTGAACAGAGCTTTCGCATATCCTGTTCGTTAGGAATTTTCAGGATATTCTTAAGGAACACCTTATTAAACCATAAACTATTAATTGAACTTCAGAGAGGAAAAATTAGCGTTCATTCACAATATGTCCAACACGTTCCTTTGATATCTTTAATGTCTCCATCAACTTCACTTTACGGTTATCAGACATTATTTTGTGCACTTTTTTAATGTTTTCGTCGGTAACAGCCTCTTTGGAGCGTCCACTGCGTGCATCGTCCTCTGTGCTCATTTCGCCTCGTTTAAATTTAGAAAACCACTTCTTGCTTGATTTCCCTGATGCAAAGTCCGAATAATGTTTATCAAGGCAAGCCTTGGCATCAATAGTATTTTTTTCGCCAAAAAACCATTGCTTTAATTAACACCACGAAATTCCTTTTTATCCATTTTTTGAAACTAACAAAAGTTGCTTCCCTAAAAATGCTATAACTCACATACTAATAGTGCAACAGCTGTCAAATTTATACACGTGTCTTTTGAAGGTTAGGGCTAACTCAAAAACATATGGATTTAATACTAGTAGCGCCATCTATGTGTCAGCCTATGAACTTTTCAGTCCACCTGTTACACATTAGTTCTCAAAGGGGGCCAATGAAACGATGAGGAGAGATGGGGGCAGTAGTAGCCTCGGGACCATTTAATAAAAATAAGAAGATGGTCAATGCATAAGAAAAAAAGGGATTACAGGAAATTTAAAAAGGTTTTCGTCGTTGATTCAAAGGCGATTCTGGCTGCAAAACAGCCCATGGCTACAAATAATATATCTACATAGCTATATGGCTACATTGCTAATTTCATAGCTGCATGGGTTGATATACATGCGTACATGGGTTGCTACATAGCTTCTTCTTCTTCTTCTTCGCCTATCCCCAAAGTCCAGCGGGGCCAGACTAGGTCCATGAATCCAAATACCCGAAGAAAGTCCAAGACCATCAACGGACTGTCAAGGAGATCTGAGCCCCAGGCACGCCAATATGTGAGATGGTGAAGCCTGCTCAGAGGAACACTTGGTGCAAGTGTCGAAAGCTTTCAAACCATCCGAGAAAGTCATAGTTCTGAGGTGTCCACTGAGCAAACGGGTGATTGCAGTTTGTCACAATTAAGTGCCAAAGTACCGCCAGGTCGATGGCCCCGATACCACTGGTGCACTGGGGAGTAGACCAAATAGTTTTCCATTTAACAAAGCTTGTGAGTAAATCTCTGTGTAGGTAAGGGGCTCAAGTGGAACCAATACCTCACCAGCACCCGCTTTGGCCAATGCATCTGCCATTTCATTCCCCTCAAGGTCGACGTGGGAGGATCCACTGAAAGATGTCTTAGCTTTTTGAGAATTGATACACCTACCCTGTCTCTAACACTGGACCAATTAGCTATATGGCTACATAACTCCATGGGTTGATATACAAAAGTTTTTAATTGCATTTCTTTCTTATTTGGGGGAATATGGGTTTAGTGTGTTTACAAATATGTTAACAAAAAAAAAAAGTTGAGAAAGAAATCAACTGCAAACATCGAATCGTGGTGATTTAAGAATGATGCTGAAACAAATAGAGCCAATGGCTAATTCCTTGATAGCAGCTCATCATTCTCATTTAGATTATAAATCAATGTTATTTGTAATTTTCATTTTCATTTTATCCTTTACTGTTTTATTTTTATAATTTCGGACAAGCAAATTACGGTAAATGTTAGTATACAAATTTAAATAGCAGCAAATTATTCAAAACAAAGTGTTCAAAGCCAAGGCAATGTGTACATTTAAGGAAATCATAAAAAAATACAAAAATGATTTTAAATGATTTTATAAAGGAAATCATTTAAAAATTACAAAAAAAAAAAAAGGACATTTAATTTAATTGGAGTAAAGTCTTATTGATAACAATCCAAAGAAAGTGGTAAAAAAAAAAAAAAAAAATGCTTAGAAAAATTATAAAAATAATAAAAAGAACTGCCGTTCTGTGATCGGCCTTTATTTTTATTTATTTATTATTATTATTATTATTATTATTATTATTATTATTTTTTTTTTTTTTTTTGACTTTTTTGATTTTGCTTTTCAGATCATTCATTGGCTCTCACCGTTCAGCATAACGCTTTCACCGTACTGTATACTTTTATGCTTTCGTTTTCAATAGTATTATGGCATCGACAACGGGTCCCCAATTGTACCGAATTTAAAACTTAACTTTTAACTTCTATTATTTTGTATTTTACTTTTATTTATTTTTAGTATTTTTTAATTTTTTTGAGTACCACTTTAATTTGAATTTTTAGAAACTTTATCTTTTAATTATTTTACTAACATTAAAGCAGCCTATTAGAGTTCCAAACATATATATGAATTAAGATGCAGGAGGTTTAAGGGTATTTCCCCTGTTGGTACTCCGTAAACAGTACGCCAATCGCCAGTTGCCAAAGAAAGTGGCTTTCTATTGGCCTTCGTTTAAAATTAATTTACCTTTCCTGTTCTTTATAAGCCACACCTAACGCCATCTGTTGGTACACAGGCGAACCAATCCTTTTTCCCAAAGCTATTAATAGGTTTTGATTGAATAGTTGAGTTTCTTTTACTTAAAATATTAAAATAAATAAATAAATGCAATCCATTAAAGTTATTAAATTAATCCCAATTTGAAAAAAATATTATAGATGATTCGTCTTCTTGTAGAAAACCGGTAAAATCTAACAATTTCCCATGTGCTATACGGCGTCATGAATGTTCTTCCCAAAAGAAAATTAAAAATACTAAATAAAATATTTTCAATCTCACGTCATACATACATATACAGTGACGGATTTGGGCTTAGGGCGGCAAATGTTTAGGAGCGCCAAAAATTTTCGAAGCTGCAAAAATTTTAAATCGATTTGGTTTTTATCAACTGTAAGACCGAATTTTAATGCTTCTTTACTTGCTTTGATAACCTCAAGATGTCAATATTTATTCTAAATTGTATGTTTAGTTCTTATACAAATATATATATATATATACACACACATATATATATATATTTTAATTCATGCCTAAATTTAATTCGAATCCCATTATTACTATTCGTATTATTGCTAATATTTTTATATATAAGGGCGTCAAATTAACTTGGGCAAGCACCATCTAACCTACATCCGTCCGTCCTTTTTATATATATATATATATATAAGGGCGTCAAATTAACTATATATATAATATACCATCTAACCTACATCCGTCCCTGTACATATGTATATATATATATATATATATATATATAACGAGAGCGAATCACTTTTAAAGACATACATTCGCTTATAAATCTCTGGTATAAATTCACGCGAGTGTTTATGGATAGTGGGCAATACAGATAATTGCGTTATATTTTTCCACTAGAAAGACAACAAAGTATTTCAGATCCCAAAATGTTTTTAATACACACTACGGCATATTACTATAAATGGACAACAAACAACAAACAAACAAGCAAACAAAAAATCACTGAACGTCATTTTGTTATGGGTTACAAAAACAAAAGACTAATTGGCAACTAGGCAAGCTAACATAAATTGACCAAATGCTATGAATGCTAATCGTGTTAATTGTTTCTTATTGTGAAATGCTGGTTGAGAAAAAATAATATTATTCTTCATTATTGGTTAAAAGTTGTCATTTTCTTTAGCTATCAGTTTTTCATTTGTTTTAAATTATTCATGAATTCCCCCTGCCATTTATAATGATGCATGTGTATTTTTATTTATTTTATTTAGACATTTTAGAATTATTTTATATTTTTCCACTCCTGAAATTAGTAAATGATTCCTAAAAAGTTATTCGACTTATAAAAACTTATTTATTGATCATCTATGTTTTTTAAAAACGTTATTTTTAAGCAAATTTCGCTTGCAGAAAGTGATACCGCAAATATATAATTATATATATAACCTAGTATTTGGACAATATGAACAATTAGCCACATACAACAATATATATATATATTGTACGTTTTTATAAGCTGAATAACTTTTTTTGGAGTCATTTACTAATTTTAGAGTGAAAAAATAATTCTAAATGTCAATTATATATATATGTGTTTGTGTGTGGTTAAAAAAATGTGTTAGATAGGCTAATTGTTCAGATTGTCCAAATACTAGGTTAGAAAAACGATATTATTATTCATTACTTACTAAAAATAACACAGGTAATATGCTCATTTCTATATTTTGTTTTTCAATATTTAATTTTTTTATGGAAAATCTTTTATAATAATATTTAAAAATAGACATCAAAGTTCACCTTTGACAAAGGTACCAGCACCCAGGGCCGGATTTTCCTATAGACTAACTAGGCTTCGGCCTGGGGCCTCAAGATCAAGAGGACCTACATTCAAATTGCTAGCAAAAATTAGAATGACACTATTCTAAAAACAGTAAACACTAAAAACACTGAATCGAAAATGAGGAGAAATTCTACACCTATGACTGATAAACAAACTTAAAAATGTATTGGTTAAGATCAACGCTTTCTTCTCATTGGGTCTGTTCGTTTTTGGCCTAAAGACCAGATTGCACCAAAGTATAGTTCATACGTTCAGTTATTTGATAAAATAGGATCATTTGTATTGTACATTTATTTTCGTGGGAAATATTTTATTATTTGAATTTTGTTTCTTCGTAAATGTTGCGTGTTGATTTTGATGAGTTGTTATTACAAGCTTACTCTATAGGTGCTGAGAATAGATGTCAAATAAGTGCTCTAGACTTTTTTTTTTTTTTTTTATTTACATATAAACATATGCCACATTTTTGCCATATGCCACATTTTTTTGCTATATGCCACATTTTCATAAAGATCAGTACCCATCACAGCATGTTTTTCATTTAACATATTGATATATCACAGTAATGATCTGTATTTTATTATTATCTCTCATGTAATTTACAAACTTAAAAAATGGGAGGTGATAGGGCCTCATAAGTGGAAGAAGCCTAGGACCTCTTTTCATCTAAATCCGGCACTGCCAGGCACCACTAGGACCGGGACAGGTAGTAGCGTGTTTTGATTGGCTCCGAGAAGCAGAATATAACGACGTGCATTCGGCAAAATAAGTCCCTATAAATCTTCACAATTATATTCATACATTAATTCCTTGTACTTCTTTCAAATGTAAAATAGTTAATGCCTTATTAAACGAGTAATGAAAAACGTCTATTTACTCACAAATGATTCGCTATAAATCTTCACAAATATATTTATACATTAATTTCTTGTACTTCATTCCAAAAGTAAAATAATTAATGGCTTTATCGAAACAAACATTTCCACTTCAAAAATGAATAAACGAAATAATAAATCTATACTGTTAGACACGACTTTATTCATACATTAATTTTTTGTACTTCATCATAAAAAGTAAAATAGTCAATGCCTTATCATTAAATAAGTAATGCAAACTATGATTTATTTACAAATATTTCGCTATATATCTTTACAACTATATTCAGACATTAATTTCTTGTTCGTCATTGCAAAAAGTAAGATGATTAATGGGTTGCATTCAAAAACAAATATTTCAAAGAAAAGTTTTAATCTCAAATTCTAAACTGTTCCTTCAAATTTTTTCTTCATGCAAAATGCAGAATTAAATAAGAAGGAATGATAAAATATCAAAATTACCCTTCTAAATATCAAAAGACTTCTTACCTTCAATTTATAAGCATACAAAAAAATCCTTGTTTGCAAACAAACTATCTCCTACAATTTATTTTACCTGATATTAAAAAAAGATTTTCTGTGTAAATTCTAGAAGCATTTTTAATTAACTGAGGTATTTATGGCAGTTGTAAGAAAAATGCGGGGATAAACTTCCATTTTTGCTCAAAACAAAACAAAATTTCATTCTGTTATTTAAGGAAAGCTACTTTATAAGGCAGTTTGGTTTCCTTTAATTAGAAAAGTACTTTTTAATTAAAGTGCGTTTCAAGATTGTACCTAAAAATGAAGAACGTAAAGTACATTTAGTACTTAGGAACTTACTTGGCACTACACTAAATTTCAGCTTAATTCGAAAGTTGCGGTATTATATCGATAGTCGGAAGAATACATGAAAAACAACAGACATGTTTGAGGGATTGCATGTATTAATACTTAAAAGGGGTTATCTCGATAATTATAATTCAAATTATTAGATACATTGTTGTATTATGCAGTTAATAAATAAAAGCAATTAGAATAAAAAAATATATTCAAATATTATTTCTTGTACTTCTGTTCCAAAAGGAAAATAATTACTGCCTTATGATTAAATGAGCAATGCAAAATATCCATTCACTCACAAATGATTCGTTATAAATCTTCACTGGTATGCATGATTATATTCGTACATTAATTTCTTGTACTTCATTATAAAAATAAAATAGTCAATGCTTTATCATTAAATGAGTGGTGCAAAATATCAATTTACTCACACACGATACTCTATAAATATTAAGTGGTATGTTTCGATTCTCTATAAATATTAAATTAGTATACACGATTCTCTATAAATATTAAGTGGTATACGATTATATCCATACATCAATTTCTAGTACTTCATTCCAAAAAGTAAAATAGTTAATGCTTTATATCAGCGGTCGCCAAACTTTCCAGCCTTAGGGCCATTTTGTTTACTGTAGTAAGTTAAGGTCAAAACTGTTTTAAATTTACTACTGCCATTATCTTCTATAATTTGCAAGTGTTATTGCTTGTTTTCGTTTGCCAATTATTTGCACAGCAACAATAGGAATATTCACTGTCCGCTTGAACCCAAATTTAGGGTCCCGCAGACCCCATAGTTTGGGGACACCCCTGCCTTATATCATTAAATGAGTGATTCAAAATATTCTTTTACTCAAAAATGATTCATTATAAATCTTCACAGTGCTCTTCATGAATTAATTCTTGTACGTCATTTCCAAAAGTAAAATAATTATTGCTTTATCCCCCTTTATGAAACAAACACATTTCAACTTTAAAATGAAAAGAGACACGACGAATTTTAATTTCGAATTCTAAAACTGTTATTTAAATTTTCTTCTTCATGCAAAATACATAATTAAATAACAAGAAAGGATAAAATATCAAAAGACTTATTACCTTTAATTTATAAGCATACAAAAAAACTTGTTTGTAAACAAACTATCACCTACAATTTATTTTACCTGATATTAAAAAACATTTCCTGTAAATTCTAGAAGCATTTTAATTAACTTGGTATTTATGGCAGTTGTAAGAAAAATGCGGGGATAAACTTTCATTTTGCTCGAAACAAAACAAATTTTCATTCTGGCATTTAAGAAAAGCTACTTTATTATAAGGCAGTTTGGTTTCCTTTAATTAGAAAAGTACTTTTTAATTAAAGTGCGTTTCAAGATTGTGTCTAAAAATGAAGAATATAAAGTACATTTAATTACTTAGGAACTTACTTAGCTTTACACTAAATTTCAGCTTAATTTGATAGTTGCGGTATTATATCGATAGTCGGAAGAATACATGAAAAACAAAAAATGTTTGAGAACTACTTGAGGATGATTGCATGTATTACTTTAAAGGGGTTATCTTGATATTTAAAATCCAAATTATTAGATACATTGTTGTATATGCAGTAATAAATCAATAGCAATTGCTTCTATGTAATTTTTACTTGTCTAAGATAAACTTTCATATTTTAAGATACGTTATTTAAACTTGTACATTTATAAAATTGATAAGCCTTTAATAATAATATTTTTATTGCTAAATTTGATATGTACTCAATAATTGCTCATTATTTTCCTTAATTTGAATGAAACAATTTTATTAAACTTAAAAATAATTATAATGAAAAAATAATACGAAATCGCTTTTTATTTTTTAAATAATGATTAATTTTTTTTCCTTCTAATTTTTCAAAACATTATTCTCTGTTTATAGGCTTGTGTAAACAAGAGTATGTTTTTAATAAACACGCTGGTGTGAAAGGAAATATTAATTTTTTATTGTGTTTTTAAACATTTTATACACCGCAGACGATACCTTGCTTTTGCCAAAATAAGTTTCTTCAAAATAAACAAGTAACATAAAAAAAAAAAATGTTTTTAAGTCAATTCCTACTTTTTTTTTCCTATATTGCAAAAAAGTCCTTTATAAATAATTTTCATTCATTTTTTTAAGTTTATCTATTATTTTTTTAGTTTTTTGCCATCTATCGGTAGATATAAGTAACTTAAATCGAAATAAAACTAAAATTAATTAATAAAACTTAATTACTGAATTAATATTTGAAAAACTTTATTAACATCCAGTGTCATCCACTACAAGTTAAAAAAAAAAGGAATTTGAACTTGAGTGGATGAATAAAAAGTATTTTATTAATCATTGAAAATTTGAACAAGATATATATAGGAGAGTGTCGGCTAATAGAAGGAATTGAAAAACAATATCAAAACTATTTTTTTAATAGTTGTCAAAAAAAGTAATGACTTGGATGTTTAAGTAAAGAAATGTACTATTATTTTTCTAACTTAATTTGCTAAATTGATCCAAATTAATTATCTAAGATCTAAGCGATCGAAAATTGAAGATTGTACCGTTCATTTCATTTATCCTTAATACAAATCTTTCGAATAAATTTTCTACATAACATTCCTCAAGAACGTTTTTATATAATATTTTTCAAATAAATTTTTCAGATTATAAGATTAATTTAATTCATCCTTAGTATAAATTTTTTTTCACAAGCATGTTTTTAAATAATATCTGCAAATACATTACAAACAACTTTCCCCAGACTGTCAATGAAAATATTAAGATAAGTTGAGTTTCAGATCAAAAAAGTAACCTTAAATGAGTAAAGTGATTTAAGGTTACTTTTTTTCAGTTAAACGAATATTTTTAATAAAAAGGATTCATTTTAATGGTAATATTGTTCCTTTTGTTGTAGCTTATTTAAGTATAAAATCTACTATACTTAGTTTTTATTCTGATTCATTTCATCTCCTCAATCATCATTATTTTATCTACACAGAGAAATTGTATCTACTTTATTTTATACTCATAATAAAATCAAGAGACAGAAGAAGTTCTAGGGGTAGCTGTTTTTTATTATTCGAGCTAAAATAACACACCCAAACGAAAATAAACTCTTTTTACGGATCCCTGGCTACAACAATGGCCAGGCGGTATCTCTAAGAGCGAACCGAAACGCACAATGAAAGAAAACTCAACTTTCTAGTATTATTCTTTGATTAAATTAAAGCTCTGGCACTCTTTCTTCTAGCCTTTTATATTTTTCAGTCATTTCTAGCTCCCACTCTATTTTTTACTACAAAAGTCTTAGCCTCGATACGAAAATAAATTAGATTACTTCGAAGGCGGCACTGTTCGACCCTGGCACATTTTTGCACAATATTTAAGACGTGGTTCTCTAGAACCTAAGAAACTATTTCCTAGTACAAGCCGAAATTAAATGATTCACATAATTTTGGGGGTTTTTTTTTTTTCCTTCATTAAACGCTTATTATGAAAATTGAATTAAGCACATTAACCAAATATTCTTTTAGCCAATTAGCCTCTTTATGTCCAAGTTAAAAATAATGTATGGAGATATACTTGGGCATCTGGGTAAAAGCATCTCTTGAGCTTAGGTACCAATCTCCATCTAAGTATAGAAAACATCTAAGCGTTGTATACTAATAAAATTTTACAAGGCTAATCAGGTAGGGTTTTAGGGTAGATCTCTACAATAGCAGAGTTCATGTCATTGCAGCAAGAGAAATGATAAAGATTTCGGACATGGGCAAAGAACTGATTATGAAGACTACTCATCTGGATAAAAGGAGTAGTTAGCATTGTGGTAGAGAAAAGCAATATCAAAGCATATTTAAAATTTCTAGGCGAGACTAGATTATAAGAAATTAAAATAATTTTAAAGAACATAAAAATATAAAACATATTAAAATAATTTTTAACTTATATTCATTAAGTACATAAAACATTTTAAAAATGATGTTCTCTTTATAAAAAAAAAACAATTCACGGATTTTGAAATCTATTTATATGAATGACTAACAAGTGCTTTTGGCATTAAGATATCTAGATAAGAAATTATTTCATTTACACGTAAAATTCCAAAATAATTGTTTTATAATAATTAACTACAACTTAAATGGGTTTTTATTTTTTAATACATGAAAAGAATAAAATGTTTTCTAAGCATTTTATGCTAGAGTTTTGCTTATGGAGGTTGAACCTATAATAAAAACACCCACTAATTATGTATTCTAATCAGTTTCTGGACATAAAGCAATTAATTATTTTAAGTAATAAATATATATATTTAAACATAACTTATAATTATCTCAATGGGTTGAAAGAATAATGAACATTAAACACGCTAATTAACGTTTAGTGACATGTCAACCATCTACGCGCTTGAAAACAAATCATTTGAAACATTTATACAGAAGACGTGTTACGTCTATACATAAATTAAAATGCAACTTCGATGGGGTCTTAAAGTCAACGGATAATTATTTATTATATACAAAGTGGAGGCTTATTTTGAACTATAGCGCAGATAATACTTTTGACCTTTGATTCAGATAATTAAGTGGTGGTTTTTGATGCTGGACATAATTTAATCTTTTCTTCCGATTGGTCATTTATTGTTGAATGAATAATTATTTTGGATAAGAATGAAAATTTTTAACTCATATGGAAATCATGAAAAAATATTTGCTTCTGATCATTAATCTCTATGTTCATTTAACTCCCTTTTAAATATATTTAAGAAATTAATTATATGAGGCTTTCCTTAGTATTAATACGCTATACGATTTGTCATAAAACAAATGCCAAGTTGATGTAAGGATAAATTTTCGTATAATTTATTTTTATAGTACGAATCTTGTACGTATGTTAATTAAATAAATAATTAGAAATAATGCTACACGAAAAAATGTTGAAAATATCTTGCATTTAAAACATTATTTAAACATTGAAAATAGCATTTGAACATTTATATCAAAGACCAATGTTTATTTAATTTCGTTCTTAATCATACAGCCGTGGAAAAAAAGCATAACTTGGGGTGAAAAATCTCCAAATTTAACTACTGTAATTTGAAATTATGTACATTTTTTAACGCTTAAAATTAATACTATCGAATAATAAACTAAAATACATTAAAAAACAGTGCTATTTTTGGATTATGTAAAAATTATCAAAATCGACGGAGGGCAGGCAGCTTGGAAAAAAGTATAAAGTTATTTGTTTATTACATCATTAAACAACAAATTAAATCATTAAATCAATTTATTCATTCAGATGATGTGATCCTCTGAACGAATGAATAAATAAACTGAAAAGTATTTCTCTCCGATTAGAAACAAACCCAAGGTTTTTTGGATACAGAAGTGTATTTTAATACCATGGCAAGAGGATTACACTTATCCGAAACTGAACAAGGCGAAATAGTAAGCCTTTTAAGATGCTGGTTACAGTGGTGCTGAAATTGCCCAAAAAAATTGGAAGATCGAAGGCTGAGTTAACCGCTTCCTCCTTAATCCGGGAAGCCATGGAACAAAACAGCGAACAACAAGAAAGAAGATAATTTCTTGGAGGCAAGAGAGCCAAATATAGCATCTTTAAGCTTCCTACAAGCAAAAACTATCGTTCTTGCAAATTAAAGATGATATACAATTGCTTTGCACCAGCCTAACAATAAGAAAATTTACTGTATAGAAATCCTAATGTTGTGTACAAGAAGTTGAAAGAAAAACTTCCACCATCTAAACGGCATATTGATTGACGTTTAAGTTCTGCCAGAAACATTTAACGGCTGGCATTAACTGGAATGATGTGGTGTTTGTGAAAAGCAAAAAAGTTTAATTTAGATGGTCCAGATGGTTTTAAGTTTTACTGAAATGATCTGCGTAAAGAACACCACCTTTCTTCAAAATGCCAATTAGCGGATGATGGACAATTGGTTAGCGTTCTGGCCTTTGGTCGCACAGGATTCAGGACCGAGTTATGGCAGCATCATGGATGTTTGTTAGTGGTTCGAAATCCACGTTGAGCAACAGGTCCCGGTCTAATTAGCTTAGACTGTGCACAAAATAACCATAACGCGACAAACCAAATCAAAATACTAATTCGGGTGAGGACATGTCATGGTTTGGGCCGCATTTTCAGCCGGTAGTGCAATTGAAATTAATTTTGCCAAAAACAAAATAAATTTCGTGTTATATCAGTACATGCTGGAAGATAGCTTGTTGCCAATTGCGCCTCTGATTACAACAGGCATCTTATTAGATTTCAACAAGACAATGCATCCACGCATGTTTCATGCTCTACAAAATCTTGGATGAAGGCGAAGAGGTAAAACCTCTTCCTTTGACCATCTCGAAGAACCGACCTTAATCTATTAGGAAGACTTTTGGGCATTCTAGACCCAGATGCTTATAGGAATGGGCGATAATACAACAAAAACTTATCTAAAAACAGTTTTTAAAAATTACTAAAACAATCTTACTCGCATCTTCCAAGCTCTGACTGATTCTATGAACCGACGATTAATTCAAATTTAGTAAAAGAGGTTTCCACATCACTTACTAAAAATAAATCATATCTGAAACCAACATATCCAATTCAATGGTTTAAAATCCTTTGAACAATTGCTGAATTTAGTAGAAGCGCATTAAAAATTTGTTTATGCAATTCATTCTGCTATATGATAACATTATGAAAACCCCTCAAGATAATAGCTAATACGTGTTTCTATAATATTTAAAGGGCTTTACGACATGCTTATTAATAAATTAATATTTTATTGATTGAATGTACTTTGCACAATTTTCTTCAACTTAAGGAAACATAAATAAAAACAAACAAATCTTGATTTTTTTCCGAAAACTCAAAGCTGCCAATCATTGTTAAATTTCAATTAGCAACTATTGATGGCAAATTTTTAGCATTTTCCTCTATAACTCATTTTTTAATGTTGTTGTTCTAGAACATTCAGTTATCTATTCTACAAACAGCCCACTGATGGGCAGTGTGCCCACTGATGGGCAGCACATGAATAAAATTGTCGTCCAAGGAGGTCTTTCCATTATACATTAAAAAGCACCGATTTGGAAAAAAATTCAGCATCTGGTCACATAACTCCTTTATAAATAAATGAAAATGTATTTGTTCTGTCTTTGCTAAGATTAGACACAGACAGTACAATTTTATTTATGTGTGCGTCCATACAAAATCACATAAATCTTTTTTCAAAATCAAATTGTGCAATTTTCAACCACTGATTCATTGCCTGCATTATTATGTGGAATCTATTGACCTGGTTTACCACTGCACACGCAGAGATTCGTCGCTGGAGTCTGGAAAAAGAAAACAAAATTATTGAATTTTTCGTGTTGCTCCCGACCTTCGCATTTTTTATTTAAGACTTGACTACATGTGTATTTCATTCTTACTTTCTTCTACGTGCTCAGGTTTCGCCTAGAAGATTGATTAGTCTGGCGGAGCAAGTGAATGCACATGACCCAACCCCATGTAACAGACCCACTGTGGACGATTATGTGGTGTCTATTAACTGAGCCAATCCGCATAAGGAATAGTGGTAAAAGATAGGGCATAATGTATTACAGGACATAAATAGCATGTCTTATTTTTTTATTTATCCATTTGCTATGTTTCATTATGTATAAGTATACATTTTTTTTTTTCAGAATAGACTCAAATGATAAATAGTCCCTTTTGTTATAAAAAATTGTAATTCAATTTTAAAATTTTAAATTAATTCTTGTAGCTCTATATATAATTGTAAATTCGTGGCTTGTAAGTTTATAAAAACCTATTATATAATGACAGAATCCATTAATTTGTTTATTGATGGAAATGGTTTTATATTCCATAGAATATTTCTGTTTTGCATAATAAATGTTTAATAAATTAAATTATTTAAATCACAATATATTACAATTCATAATAGCTCATTTAATACTGACATTGATTGTAAATAGTTGAGTAGACTACGTTTTAAAGAACTACACAAAAAAATTCAATCTTTTAGAATCCATTAATATGTTTATTGAAAGAAGATGTTTTACAATTACTCTATTTAATAATTTTCTGCTTTATATAATAAATGTTTAGTAAATTTAATTATTTAAAAGTACAAGTTAACTAACAAAATATATTTTATGCTGCCCATTGAATCCATTAATTTATTTATTGAAGAAAGGAATTTATAATTATATAACATTTTTTTGAGTTGTATAAATGAATGTTAAATAAATTTTAACTATTTAAATTACAAATTAACCAATAGTATATTAAATTTCATAATACCCCATTTAATACTGATATCGACGATATTTTTCCATAAATAGTTCGAGCTGACTGCATTTTGAAGAACTACCTAAAAATAAAATTTTATCGTTTTAGAATCCCATTTATTTATTTATTGAAGAAAGGAAGTTTATAAATATTCTACTCTAATTTCTGATTTGTATAATAAACGTTTAATAAATGTTTACCATTTAAATTACAAATTAACTAATAATATCTTATATATCATAATAGTCCATTTGATACTGACATTGATAAAAATTTTCCATAAATAGTCCGAACTGACTACATTTTAAAGAACTACATAAAATTAAAATTTTATCATTTTAGAAACTATTAACACGTTTATTGAAGGAAGATGTATTATAATTATTCTATATAATAATTTTCTGCCTTGTATAATAAACGCCTAATAAGTGTAGCTATTTCAATTATAAATTAACCAATAGTATGTTACATTTCATAATTGTCCATTTAGTACCAACATTGATAACATCTTTTCATAAATAGTTCGAACTAACTAACTTTTAAAGAACTATATAAAAATAAAATTTTATCATTTTATAGCCTACGAATGTTGTATAATTGTTTCAATAAATGAACACACATCTGCATATTTTATACATCTGTACACAATCACACATATGTATGTCTTAAAATTTGTCACCAATCTTAGTTTTAATAAAAATGTCCAGAAAATACATTTTCAAAAATTAAGTGCTTTGTGTATCTAAATGTATTAAAGTTTTTTTTTTTTATGAAAATATAAAATAATTTTTTTGTCAATAAAAATATCTAAAATTCTTTATTTTATAGATTACATTTTTTTCTTTTTTTATAATATACGTGTTATAAAATATATCACAAATTCACGCGCAATACTTCCTATTTCATAATATAGTACACGTTGAAAACTAATTCTAATCTTATCTCTTTATAAGTAATAAGCGGGAAAAAAAAAACGTTTCCAAGTTTAGTAAAATAATTCATAAAAACTATGCCAAAGTTTCGAAACTTAAACGAAAAAATTAAGAAGAAGAATTATTAAAATCAAAAATTAATTTAAATTAAGAAGAATAATTATTAAAATCTATCAGGAAAAAATTATTAAAAAGGAACAGACATTCCAAGATTTAATTATGAAAATGGAAATTTTCATTAATATTTAAAAGATAAAAGTAAAGAAACATTTGAATTCTTTTTAGAATTAAAGAATTATTAATCTAAAATGACGTTTTATCTTTTTAAATTCATTATTAATAAAAAAAGACGTTTTATGTATAAAACGTAGAACTTTTGATTTCCATAATTACATGGAAATATAATAAATTTTAGTTATTCGCAAAAAATTAACACATTAATAAATCTTAATATAAAAACAGTTATAATTATTATAGTAAAAATTGCAATTTTTCAATTAAGTTCTTACCCGAATTTGTTCCGCAATGTTAAAATGTTTAATTTTAAACTCTCCGAACGAAATTATTTTTAAAAGTTCAAAGAGGAATTCTTCCAGCTATCCAGATTAAACCGAAAATACTGCTTTGATCTGCATTCATTTCAAACGAGAATTCACGCGTTTCGGTACTGGTTGCATAAATTTAGAAGCAGCCATTTAAAACATCAACAACGAAGTACCAAATATTTATTTTCATCGTGGCAAAGCAAATAGTCGATTATTCGCTACATTATCGAAGTGATTAGTATAAAAATTATCTTTTTAATTATTTTTTTTAATTAATTATTTGCTGTTCTTTATTGAAAGTTTAAAATATTTCTCTTTATTAATTTCGTTCTCTTTTATAAGATAGATGAATATGCATTAAAAATTATTTGAATAAATTTATTAAATATTACTTGTATGCGAGTTTAATGTATTACGAATTCAGGTTAATAAATTCATGAGTTAAATAAATTCAGTTTATTATGTGTATTATTTAACGTTTATCATATAAAATGAGTTGAAATATTTTCTATTTTAAAAATTCGATTAACATAATTATCATTCAATTATTTTTAATTATACTGTTCTTTATTAAAAGTACAAATTATTTCTCTTATTAATTTCTGTTTTCTTTCATATGATTGATTTATATCAATTAAAATTTTTGAATAAATTTACTAAACACTACTTGTACTATGAATTTAATACTTATGAATTCAAGTTAATGTATTCATGAGTTAAATAAATTCAGTTTACTCTGTGCATTATTTAAAGTTTATGATATAAACTGAATTATTTATTTTAAAAGTCGAAACCGAATAAAAATTCATGTAAATTAATTTTTAGATTCACTGTATAGAAAAACTAACTCCCATGGTGGGCCAAGGCCAACCGCCTATTGGCAAATTTCGAGACAGAAGATGGTTTCTTTTTTTACAGGGTGGGGTTGTCAGCCCTACGCCCAACAGTCATAGACATTGACATACGGTTTAAAGTTGATTCCGAGCCATTTGAATCATCCAGAGTTCCGGTGGTACTTACGTATTAACGGTACCTTGGCGACAGATTTGGCGGCTTATAAGTGTCGCCAATCTTTATTATTTGGAATAAAAATATTTTGAAAGCGTTTTGATTTTAAATGAAGTGTTTCATATATATTTTATTATTTGGAACAAAAATTTTAAGTGTAGATTGGCGCCAAATCTGTAGCTGCGGTTGGCGCGTGCTCTTTATTGGCGCAACTGTCGCCAAGGTACTGTTAATACGTAAGTACCCAGCCGGTACTCGAATCTGAAATCTGAGGCACCGAGTGCCAGATTCACTGTATAGAATTATACGAAAATATTGTCTTTGAGACAATATCAATGGTAATTGTATAATCGTTTTAAATTCATGCAGATCCCATGTGTTTTCATGAAAAACAATTACAAACAAAATTCAGTATAATAGCAGATTTCAACTAATAGCTTCTTTAACACTTTTTAGCTAAATACTGAAATATCATTTACTTTGCTAATATTCATTTTTTTAATATGAATATATTTTCATTCTGAAAACCTTTTTATAATGATCAATAAACTTTCTTTTTCTCAAAGAATCTTACGGTTATAGTTATGTGAAAGAACAAATCTACTGTAGAATTACGTTATGAAAAAGTAGAATGATTTTCATACAATTTTTTATTCAGTTTTTTTTTTAAGACATCGGATTAAATAAGTATCTAATCGCTTTTAGATATTTTTTACCCTTTTTAATATTTTTTAATCATATTTTTTGTTTTATAAAACAGTTAATAAAGACCTCTGCCCATGATTTTAGGAATGGCACATTAAAGATTTAAAAAGGGCACATATAATAATGAAATCAAGAGAAAAAAAATATTTATAATTTTCTAAATACTTCTACATAACAATCACAGAAATAATTTACTTAATAATATTAGTAAGTATTTTATATTATTAGTATTTCTATATTTTATTAGTATTTATTTATTAGCAGTAGTATTTTCTATATTTTATTGGTATGTATTTTGCAGATACGATAATAAATCTCAGTTGAATCAATTAAAACACACTAAAAAATAAATTTGAATTAAATTCTAGAATTTAGAATTCTTTCATAATTCTTAGACCAGATATTAAGTAAGTTTAACTTATTAAAGTGCTATTACCTACAGAATATTTATTTTGTATACTGAAATGAATTAAATAATTTGAACAGATATTGTTTTGCATATTACCCATAAAATATGTGTATTTTGGAGAGAGGGGTTTTCATGTCCTTAACCACTTTCAATTTTGGAGAATTTCACTAAAATCCGTAATTATTTTCTTAAATATCTTTCAAGAACTTTTTATACATAATATTTATTTATAAAATAATTGAGTAATTATTAAATAATTTCGTAAAAAAAATTAATGCAGAAAAAAATTTATTCTTACAATTGTTCTAAAAAAGATCGTCTGGTGAAAGTAAAAACAATTTTATTTCAAAATGAAAATGAGATTTGCAAGAAAATAAAATAGTCGTAAATTAGTTTTACTGAAATCCGTAATTTTTTTTTTTTTTTTTTTTTTAATTTCCTTCGCAAACCTTTTATATATAATACTTATTTACAAAATAATTGAGTAATTATTAATTAATTTAATAAAAAATATCTTTCAAGAACTTTTATACATAATATTTATTTATAAAATAATTGAGTAATTATTAAATAATTTCGTAAAAAAAAAAATTAATGCAGAAAAAAATTTATTCTTACAATTGTTCTAAAAGATCGTCTGGTGAAAGTAAAAAATTTTATTTCAAAATGAAAATGAGATTTTGCAAGAAAATAAAATAGTCGTAAATTAGTTTTACTGAAATCCGTAATTTTTTTTTTTTTAATTTCCTTCGCAAACCTTTTTATATATAATACTTATTTACAAAATAATTGAGTAATTATTAATTAATTTAATAAAAAATTAATTCAAAAGAAAAATTCATGTTATTCTTAAAAGATCGTCTGGCGAAAGCAAAAACAGTTTTATTTCAAAGTGTAAACGAGATTTAGCAAGAAATAAATTAAATAAAATCGTTTGGAATTCTATAATTTTTAATTTTTTTTGAGTTTAATATAAGAACAAAACGCATAACAAATTCTAAATTTTATGAGTAATCTGTATATCTGCCTCTAAGATTACAATTTTTAATTTTTTTAAAATATTTGTATCTTTATTTATTAACAAAAACTCTGTTGGACTTTGATATTTATGTATTCAACGGATGTGAAACGACTCATTTACTCTCAGCTGTCAAACCATGCAGACGAACTTCATTGCTACGGCCATTGCATTCTTGAAATGCTCACAAAAACTTGTCTAACCGAACACGTTGCAATAAACCCACGCATCTTCAGAAGATAAATATTCAGTTTGGGAAAAGATTATAGTGCATCGATTTATGTAAATGGCTGCATCTTTGAATTCAAATCTGACAAAAGCTTTATAATAAAGTTGCAAATTTGGAATTGCAATAGAAATAGATTTGTCGATATTTCTTATGCATAAAAGATCACATGTAGCTTCATTCAAATAAAAAATATAAACATATACACTTGTATACATAATTAAATTTTTATTGAATTTAAATTCTTTCATTTCTGCATAATGAGTTAATTTCTCTAGACGAATTTTGAGAAAATAGTTTCATATGTGGATAATAAAAGATTATTTTACTAAAAAAATATTTATAATTTTGAACAAATTTGAATGAAAAGAAAATTATACATATATTATTACCAGACATACTATGTGGAATTTTATTGTACTTATTTGGTTATTTTTGCTTAATAAAATTTAATAAACTTCAAAATTTCAATACTTGTTGCATAATATTTATTAACTATATATTTAACTATACAAGAAAAATTCTATATTGAAGTTTAATATTTCAGAAGACTTTCTGCCAACAATTTTGGATGTATATGAAATTAAAATGTTATTCAGGCATTTGAAGATTAACGAAATTTCTTCTGGCTAAAATTGCTTACTGCAGAAAATCAAAAATTGTATTAAAAATTATTTTCGCCTCTAATTTATTGAGTGATAATGTTTAAAAGGTAAACACTAACGTCATAGTAAATAAAAACGGTCTTTAGAAAATGACTTTAGTAAAAATAAGGGTTTTCAGAAAATGACTTTTTAGTAAAAAAAATTTTAGAAAATGGCTTTAGTAAAAAATGTTTAGAAAATGACTAAAGTAAAAAAAATAATTTTTAGAAAATGGCTTTTAGTAAAAAAAATGTTTAGAAAACGACTATAGTAAAAAAAAAAAATTTTTAGAAAATGACTTTAGCAAAAAAAAAAAAAAGTTTAGAAAATGACTTTCGTAAGAAAGAAATTTCAACTAACAATACTAGAAGCTTAAGTTTTATAAACATGTAAGGGGCCAAAACGACCCGATGAACAGAGCGTTAGATTTTTCAATTAAGGGCACTTGGTCACTACGGACACTTTTCACTTAAAGACCTTTCCATTAAGGACCCTTGAATCTTGGCAAGCAATGGTTAGTTTAAAGCTTGTGTATCTATGCTAAGAATAAGTAATGGATAAATAAATATTACGCATAAATCCATAAGCTGAAAATTCCTTCTTTTGGGAGGAGAGGTTTGGTTTGGTTTTTCGATCCACGGTCATTTTGTGTACACTTTAGGCTAATTAGACCGGCACCTATAGTTTAACGCGGATTCTGAACCACTCACAAACATCTATGCCACCGCAGGATTCGAACCTGTAGCGTATGGTACCAAAGGCCAGAGCGCTGGCCAATCGACATGAGGCAGCTATCTTTGGGCAAAGAAGCTTTTATACCAACGATACAAATAAAAGCTATTTTTATTATTCCATACGTGTTTTAATTCATTTTTGTAGTATGTTTTCTTCGTTCTTTAAATACAAAATACTCAGTTTTATCTCTCTCAAATGAATCAGAACCACTAACAAACATCCATAACACCGTCATGATTCGAGCCTGAAACCTATGGTACCAAAGACCATAGCACTAGCCAATAGGCCATCAGGAATGGAAGTTTTAATTCCAAATTGTATTAGAACATTGTGGGATAGTGTAATGTGGTGCACCTTGAATAACTTTTAATTTGCTATCTATCTGTTGTAAAAAATTATAATTATCTAACGATTAGGAGAACTAGAATTTGTCAGCACCATAAATAACTCCTTTTAAAGAACTATTTGTTTATTTTTAAAAAATAAGTTAATTTTGTACCGATTGGCTTATATTATAAAAATATAAATTTGATCAATAGAAAATAATTAATTAAATTATAAAAATACTATTATCTAAGCTTTTACTTTTTGAATTTCTTACATAAACACTTAAGCTCAGTTTCCAAGTACTTGAAAAATACATAATTTTCTAAGAGAAGCCAATTTCTTTTTACCCAAACTAATATTGACAGCCGAATTTTACTTTAAAATGATGCTTTGATATCGAGGAAGATCCCCACTCTTTTGACAGATGGTGGATTTAATTTAAAATCCGCTGCTCGGAATATTCACTGGGATAATAGATAAACCGAGTGCAATAGATTTGACACAAATGTAATGGCATTCCATATGTCAGCTAATGAATTCAACTCTAAGCTCATTTACATTGTAAGTTCATAGGGGTATATCGCAGAATTCAAATTTTACACGAAACGTATAACAGCATGTTAGCTATTGATGAGCTGCGTTTTGAAGGACTCGCAGTTAGGTTCACGAGGAGCATATTGAATTATTGAAACAATGAAGGTGCATTAAATTTACCTCCTTTTTGGGAGGACTCGTGCAGTCAAGACGAATGATTTTATGAGATATGTGTTCTGGTTCTAATGAACGAATCAATGAATGAATGAATCACTCATAGTTTTTCCCGTATAATGAGATAAAGATATGATGTTTGTGAATTCTATGGCTGTTAAACTGGTTTTAAATTAGAATTCCATTAGTATTATTTCAGCTTTCTTCTATTATATTTTAGCTTCCTATCTGAGTTAGTACAAACATTTTTTTTTTTTGGTTACCACTTTGATCTTGAAAAGATTCTCTTTTTAGAAACAAGCTTTTTCTCCTTTTTTGAACCTCTAAAGAACATGAATTTAATGCTAATATCCGACCAATTATAGATTAAAATACATTACATATATTATAGATTTAAATATATTTTTACTTAAAAGTATTCCTGATAAATATTTATTTAATAAACAAATTGTATGTCAGGTAATTAACTGTATGTCAAAGTCATACTGATTCCTATTAATTGATTTCGTACGTTACTGATTCGTATTCGACGATACGGTACTTATTCATGATGATACGATACCGGCAATAAAAAAATTCAGAGAGAAAATTTAATTTTAAATGGGTTAAATTTTATAGTTTAAACAAGTACATACATCTAACTATCTATATTAACACAAAAACAGTTTTTTATTTATTTCTGTTAGTTCGCTTGACAAATTGATTTCTAAGAAGAAGTTAAGTATTTTTTTTTTTTCTGAAGAAGTAACGATATTACCGAAGTTTGGGAACCATTAATCTAAACAACTATTATTCAAAATTAAGAAGTCAATTTTTTTTCATCTTTTTCTATAAATTTTCACACTTTATTATCTTATTAAAAATTAAGAAATTTGGGAAACAGTTTTAGGTTTTAGTAACATATAAAAATAAGAATAATAAAACAATTCGCTATCTTTTGTAAAGATCAAAATTTGTGGATTTCAAAAAGTTTCATTCAAAAAGAAATGAAAAACTCTCATTCATAAAACAAAACTCGCTCCAACAGACTCCCTACAGCTCAGACAAGGATACAATGACCTCTGCAGTGTGATACAATGTCATTCACAAATGGAAAACTATCAATCAATGTTGATCTTGCATACTTGGAAAGAGAAAAAAGCTCAAGAATATTAAAAAGAAAAAGCTGTTTCGCCTCGACCGCATGCAATCTCGTCTAACTACTTTCAGCACCAGCTTCATTGAGTATGATTAAAAGAAAATGCTACGAAACTAAAGATTTCGTATTCTTATCAATAATAAAAGCAGAAAAAATACGGAATATTTTTAATGAAGTTTTGTGACTTGTATAATATCAAAAAATAATAATAAAATAACGAAATTCATTTTCTGCAAATATTCACATCAATAGGCAGAATTTAATAAATAATCTTCTGTATTGCAAATTTCCCAATTTGCTAATTCGTTTTCTGCACATATTCACATCACTAGGAAAAATTTAATCAATTACTTCTATATTGCAATTTTCACAATTTACAAATTCACTTTCTGCACATATTCACATCAATAGGAAGAATGTAATAAATAGCTTCTGTATTGCAAATTTCAAAATTTTCTAATTCGTTTTCTTTATATATTCACATCACTAGAAAGAATTTAATAAATTTCTGTATTGCAAATTTTCACAATTTGCTAATTCGTTTTCTGCACATATTCACATCACTAGAAAGAATTTAATAAATAACTTCTGTATTTCACAATTTATTTGCTAATACACTTTCTGCACATTTGCTAATACACTTTCTGTTAAATTTTTGCTAGTGATGGGAATAATCTGCCAACAGGCAGACGGACTTGGCCCACCATGGGACTGTTGTGCCACTGATGTTGATGTGAATAATATCTGTATTGCAAATTTCACAATTTGCTATTTGCTAATTCATTTTCTGCACATATTTACATCACTAGGAAGACTTTAATAAATAGCTTCTGTATTTCGAATTCAATTCGCTATTTGCTAATTAATTTTTTTGCACATATTCACGACTAGGAAGAAATTAATAAATAACTTTTATATTGCGAATTTCTCAATTTGCTATTTGCTAATTCAATTTCTGCACATATTCACATTACTAGAAGAATTTAATAAATAACTTCGTATTGCACATTTCACAATTTGCTAATTCATTTTCTGCACAAATTTATTAAATTTTTCCTAGTGATGTGAATATGTGTAGAAATGAAATAGTCAATGAAATTTGTAATACAGAAGTTATTTATTAAATTATTTCTATTGATGTGAATAATTTCTGTATTGCAAATTTCATAATTTGCTAATTCCTTTTCTGCACATATTCACATCACTAGGAAGACTTTAATCAATTATTTCTATATTGCAAATTTCCCCCAATTTGCTATTTAACTAGTCTGAAACTTTTAACTAGTACTATTACATGCATTAATAATCTCAATGAATCTTCGAACGAGTGCTAATTTGAATGAATACTTTATGATTAATTTTTAATATGCATGTAACGTACGTTGCATAACTCATAGGGAGTGACGATCCGAGATCGAATTCTTGAGAAAGGACCCTTGACACGAAGATGTACTTGCATAATACGTGATTTGACTACCAAGTACATTTAATGGTACACGTTAAATGCTTCCCATGATATTAAAAGGATTAAATTAGTCTGCTCTTGTCTAATCTAAAGAATCATAAATGGGTGCATTAAATTTAACTTGCATTCATAAAAACATTAAAGGAAGATATACTATATTATCTATATCAATAAAGTAGACAGCGATTGCCAGATAACAGTAATCTCTATGTATAATATATATAAAGCTTTGTCTTCATGCATGACGTAATGAACATTCCTTATTTAAAGCTGTAGCTATATAAGTGGTCATTTTTAAAAGATTCTTTATGATTCTGTGTAGTGCATAACCTAAATTATTTAAAATTCTAAAAGTTTTTTTTTTCATTAAATAAAAACTTTAATGTAAAGATATGTATAGCAATTGAATTTTTCTAAGCTAGTAAGGAAAATACGAAAATACTTTTTTTTAATAACTTTCTTTAAAAAGTTAATAATTTGTATGTTAATCAACTTAACGGTTATTTATTGTCCTTACATTCATTATACAGTTAATTATTTAAATAACGTAAATATTTTTATTTATTTATATTTTTTAATTTTTATATATTTATTTCATACTTTTTACACAATTTAAATAAAAAATTGTTCACATTTTAAATCATTTATTCATTTATATGTACTTCAAGTTTTTTTTTTTTTTTTTTTTTTTTTTTTAATTTTTACTATTTTTAAATATACTATTTTTAATTTTGCTAATTTTTTTTTTTTTTTTTTTTGTTACTATTTTTAAATATAAATTTTCGAAAGAAATTGAATTTTTCATTCGTCAAACAATTTGAATTTAACAGACGATTTTGCAACGGGCAACATTTTTTTGACAACCAGGTGACGGAAATAATGTTTTTCTAAGTACGGGTTATTAATTGTACTTAAACTGATATTTTAGTACGGAATGGATAGACTCCGATTTCGTTTTTTATTTGTTGTTGTTGTTGTTGTTGTTGTTTCTTATCCCACTCTGGTAAGCCAAGTCCAAGAAACCGTGTGGTCTCATGGAAGGAGGCTTCTGCTATAATGGAGTACCTTTCTAACTTGGTCCGTGTCGCTGAAGGAGATCACTGCCTCCTCCAGGAGGAATGAATAACCCCGCATTTGGGTATCGTATAGAGGAAACTCAATAAACTACCACCAGGTAGTCCGACTAACGTGGCAAGATACTGAACATCACAAACGCCATCGAGTCTCCTCAGCTTTTGAAACAGTGTTTACAATAAAGCCGCCAGGGATTGAACCTCCTCCCTAATGCTCACCAGTGACGCACGTTGCCACTGAACCACGTGACCATACAAAATATTTTAAAGATATAATTGGTAGCATTATCATTTTATTCTTATTTCAAAGATAAAAGTTTCTATTGCATTTGGCAATTTTTTTTTTGCATTAATTATATTAACAAATTAAAACATACTTTAATTCTTCAATTAAAAATGGAAAAGATAATTTTTTTTTACTACTCTAAAATTAAATATTATCCTAAGTATTTCCAAACGTCTTCTTTAATAACTGAGAATATTGAGACAAAATACTCTCTGGTGGTATTTTTTTTTTTTTACAATTATCAAAAATAAGGCAATAAACGAACTCTTATAAAATAAGCTGTTATTAGCCAAGCAAGTCAAATGCGATTTCATAATTATACTGTTTCCCAAATGGAAGAAGAAGCTCAGAGAAGCCATTCGAAACGAGGCTGTTCTAATGGATCATGGAGCTGGCAAAG
>BPLR01011532.1:0-26836 GCA_021605095.1 Caerostris extrusa | reverse complement strand
AATTGTACTTGTCTAACTTTAATTTAACTTAATTATTTTTATTTTAGCTAAATTTTCTTTATCGTTTATTCAAAAATTTTAAGTGCTTATAATTTTTACCTGTCTTAATTGATGTTTAATTGGTAAAATGCAATTTTTAATATTTTGATTATGGGGAGGTTTTAGGGGTATATTTACCCCACAGGTACTCCTTGACAGATAAGTCCATATCTGTATTCACAATTATTTTCAGGCTGTAGCCTCATTACTATCATAAAAATTTTAATGATTGTGAAAATTTATCTATATTTCAATGTTTTTCAAATAACTTTGATTAAGGATCCACCATGTCTTTCGGAACAAAATATAGTCAGAGGGTAAGAGTTCAAGGTTTTTGATCCGCCTTTCAAGGGCTGATTGACCCTTACATTAGATTTTGGACTTTGCGCATTTTCTTTTCAATGTTAGTCTTTGAAACCGATAATGGGAGAAGGGGAAAGGGAAAAAAAGGGAGTGTGCAGAGTCGAGTGAAGAGTTCCATGCAGTACGGAGGGTACGAAGACCCTTAAACGAACGTGTGTTTAAGATGGTTTTACAAATATTTGTTATAAATTTGTTTTGTGGGTTATATGTTGCAGTGCTGTCTAGCAAGTTTTAATAAATATGACCTGTTAAACGTCTCTTATATTATTTAAAGAAATAATTCAGTTCTACCCTGAACAACACTGAATCAAGACTTGAAATACATTTAATAAGTTTTACTGATAAAGATGTGTCAAAAAATGACATCTGTCTGAAATGGTTGTCATTGATTTGATTGAAATTTATACTATGGATAGGTCCTGACATGGATGTTATTGGTCAAAATAATATGATCCAGCTCAAATATTTCCAAGAATATAAAGTTTGAAAATCTAAATGATTTTTTATTGTTAAAATATATGATTTTATATAGTTCATAGCGTAGCGCTGTGAAGATTGCGAACTCGAATTTGGCCAGTGTATTTTTTTTTATTTCATACGTTACACTCATTATAAGTAATACAAAACAATTACATATTTAATTATCTTATATATTAGAAACATACTTTTCATATGCTTCCTTCTAACATTAATTTCTTTTTATAATTGCCTATTTAAAAGCCTAATAATTAAAGTTGTTATTAAATCTTTTTTGTTTTTGTCATTTTTTTTACCATTATTGTTTCATATTAAGTGTTTCTAGAAAGATAATCATAAACGTAGCAATCGAAATAACACATTTTACAAGAAAAACAAAAATTTATTTTGAAATTATTTAAATATATATAATACAACTAACTCTCACTCTGTATATATATATATGTGTGTGTGTGATTTGGAGATTATTTGCCCCGAGAAACTATTGAATATGACAGAAAAGGAGATTTAATTTTGCTATTGCGGGATAACAGACTCCACACTATATTCAACAAACCATCTTTTGAATTTTTAATCAATTTTAATTATACCATGTCATTATCATTATCGCTATTGGTTTTTGTTGGGCAGCTTCTTGCCACCTCCTTTGGTTTTTGTTAACATATGCTGTTTTCTTCATATATATATATATAATGTAATACGACTTTTTAAACTTAATTATTATTTTTTATTCTCTTATTTTTATTTTTTTTAGTTCTAAATAGTAATAGTAGTAATAATAAATATTACAAATAATGTCAATGTAATTATTTGTAAAATCTCAATTATTTGTAAATATTATACATAAGTGACATTTTATCTTAAATGAGTTGTTGTTGTTGTTTCTTATCCCACTTGGCTCGCCAATCCCACGAGCCCATACGTACTCATGGTTGAAGGGGAAGGAAGCAGCTTCTGTTGTGATGGAGCACCCGTAGGTAGAAGTCTGACTTTGGCTCCGTGACGCTCTTACAGTCATAGGAGACCGGGACCTACAGCTTAAAGTGGATTACGAACCACTACAAACAGCCATGGCACAGCCGGGATTCGAACCCGAAACCTGTGACACCGAGCGCCAGAGCGCTAGACACTCGGCCATTCAGGTCCCAAATTTGTGAATGCCAACGGCACGCGGTGTTTCCAGGTGGTCACCCACCCAAGTACTGACCGCGCCCAATGATGCTTGACTTCGGTGATCTAACGAGAACCGGTATATTCACCATGGTATGGCCGTTGGCTCTTAAATGAGTACGTATACGAACATAATTTATTTTCTTTTAAAATGCTTTCAACTTATATAATTTTTTTTAAATGATTAAAACTGTGTAATTATCAAGTACTTCCCCTGTACACATTCTTGTTATTATTGACTATCATTCAATTCCTTCTATTAGTTCACGATATCCTTATATATATCTTCAAATTTTCAATCTTTAATAAAATAAAATACTTTTTATTCATCCGCTAAAGTTCAAATACATTTTTTTTTTTGAACTTGTAGTGAATGACACTTGATGTTAATACATTTTTTTCAAATATTAATTCATTAATTAATTTTTTTTTTTTTTTTTTAGATTTAAGTTGCATGTATCTAATAACAGATGGCGCCGGATGTAAGAGGAAATTTTCAACTTTATTTCTAAAGGACTTTTCTGCAATGTAATGAAAAAAAAAAAATAGGAATTGACTTTAAATTTTTTTTTTTTTTTTATATTACTTGTTTTGTATTTTTTTTTTTTTAGTGGCTAAATGTTAGTGCTGAAATAATAAGGTTGCTGTTTTATAATAAATAACAGATTATGGACAGAATTTTAAAAATCAAGATTAATAATTTTTTTTTTTTTTTTTTTGTAATTGTCCTTATAAAAATTATGCAAACATTGATCGATATTTATTGACGATAATTTGAATTGTTTTTCTTTATTTTAGAATTATATTATGTGAAAGATTTTCTAGCTGTTATTGAACAGGAATACAGTGAAGCCATTATCATTAGTAAAAAAAATAAAAATAAATCATTAGCTTACTAACCCAAGCAAATCATCTATGTTTGATTATATTTGATGAATCTGAGTCATTAGAGAGTTTTTGCATACCGTAGCGCGCATGCTCATAGGAAATTGCGCATGCGCATCTGTAATAATGTTTCCAATGAGCATGCGCGCTAGGAGAAAAAGCTAACGGACGTCCGAAATACGGTATGCAAAAACTCTCTATTATCAAAATGTTGCAATGATATAAACATATCTGCTATGAGTTGCTATATGTTGCTATGAGATAAACATATTATGAATATCATTTGCTGATTGGTAAAGTATATTTACAAGTAATTAAAATCTATTAAATAACTTAAACCATTGAGAAAAATATTAAAAATTTATATAAAAATTTACATTATTGGCATAAATTATATTCATCATGTTTAACCAATTTGATACTCATTGATTGATCAGAATCAAAATCAGATTTCAATATAGATATATACACACATATGCCATTTAAGACCATTTAGAGTACAAGTAAAAATGCATAAAACTACAACATGATGACTAATATGCGTGTTTTACGAATTGAATTCTATATATTCCTGTTCTTACTAATAAAATACAGCAATCAAGATTTTCTGTTAGCAAAGCATTACCATAGTTTGATGGATCTAGGTTCCGTACAAATGATAGCCCCATACAGTTTGAAATGGTTAAAACCATTAAGAACCATATTTGTAAAAAGAAACAGAAATTTCCGTTTTCAAAATCATGCTTTTTAATGGTCTTTCGTAGCATGAAAATGCTTTTCACCAAGTAAACCTTACATTATTTTACTGCTGTTTCTTTTTTGAATATCCATCATCTTATACACTTCCCAGTATAATTTACGACTAACGTATTCCATTTATATAGAATTTTACTGTCACTAAAATGATGGATATCTGAAAAGGTCATGAAAAAGTAGAATTTCGTGGAAATTTCTTCAAAGAAATATGTTAAAGGAAGAATTTATTAATATTAAAGAAATCCTGTATAAACCGTATAATGGTTTTCGTACTTTCTAAATGTTAGAAGTTACAGAAAGTTATAGATTTTTTATTTGTCCTTTGATATTAATTGTGTTAATGCAAACAATATTTTTATTAAATTAAACAATATTTTTATTTTATTAATATTTTTATTGAATACGAATAGCATTTGTATATTTTTTTTTTAACAAATAAATATTACAAATAATTGCCGAATTAAATATAAATTGCCCTATCGGAACATTTTACATTAAATGGGTACGTATACTATATTTTCGCTTTTCTTTTTTACAATTTTTTCAACTTGTATAATTTTTTATAAGTGATTAAAACTGTATAATTACAAATTATAGCTTTAAATGTTTCTGAGACATCTTTTTATTTCTGATATATTTGATATTTTATGTATAATTTCTTTCAAAATAAATTATTTTTCATTTTTTGAGACTAAGTCTTGATTTATAAGACACAAGATAATAAATTTCACATTTATATCTTTTATATAAAATTTATAAGAAAATGATTTTTTTTTTTTAAAAATTAAATCACATCTAATTTATTTTTTTTTACTTTCTAAAATACTTATAACATGTTTTTTAATTCTTTATCATACCCACTTTTACAAACCTTTTTTATTTTTTGCGTACCTGTTTTGCTTTTTTAATCAACAAAAATCAAATTTTTAAACAAATACTTCAGGAAAAATACTGCAAGAAAATTATAAAATTTTAAAATAGTATTTTTTTTATTGGTACAATTTTTTGTCACCCTCATTTTCTCACGGACATTTGTTTATATTGTTTTAACAGTCTATTTAAGAAACACAAAATCTATAATTTATTTGATTAATAAAAAAAATGCAAATTCTATGATAAAATGAAAATGTATATCTTAATAATTTTTTATTTCCATAAATTTGTTTGATATTTAGTAATTTTTAATGAATGCATAAAACTTTGATCACATTTTTACTTTTTTTTTCATAGTTTACTTAAAAGTAAAAGTTAGGGCCAGATATGTGTGTGGACAAGGGCCAATAATTTCTATTGTATAGCTCTTTTCAATAATATGAATTATTTTACCATAATACCATCATCATATTTGTTTAAGAAAAAGGTTTAACAACTGTTACAAACAAAATTACAACTTCCATTTGTCGTCCGGACAGTTCATAACACATTGCCTGGCATTAATTCTTAAACCTGGCATTATTTTTTATTAATGTAGGTGGTTTTGCCATGCTACAAACACTATAAAAAATGGTAACATTAGTTATTGCAATAAATAACATGATTTATCAAGGGTGCTATAATTACCCCTTTCAAATATATTCTGTAATAAATATGGGGAAAAAAACCAGGGCAATTATGGCAGAGTTCCCTTTTAGTAGGAATATAAAAATAGAAGAAGGATAATGTGGAATCCTAGAATCCTCCATCTCCTCAGCAGAATTTTTATGCGAATATTAGTCTTGTTTTATTTGTTTTTATAGAATAAAATTAACTATAGTTCGTATTGCCTGCTATATTTATTTCTAACTTACTGATGAATGGAAGTTAGGAAACATTTAAAAGTATCATTTTAAACAGATAATACAGGCCTATATCAAGATCACCCTAAAGCCAATTCAAGGTAAACACAATAGACGCTAGAAAGTTTTGCCTTTTTTATTAATACAAATAATAGAAAAATTGATAATTGATTTGATAATATATATTGATATAGTATATATATATTGATGATATATATTGATATAATATATATTGATAATATAATGATAGGGCATTTTCATAATTAAAAAATATATACATACATTTTTGGGATATAGGTTTACTTTTACTTACTAGATATGCCCCATTTGATTTTACTTCAAAACACAAATAAAAAAATAAATAAAATTTCCTTTAAAAGGAAATTTTTAAATACACAATAATATTATTTAACTCATGCATGAACACAAACTACAAAAACTTTGGCAACTTTAATTGAAACATTTTAACAAATTGCAACACAAATATTTCCGTTAAAACTATTTATTTACTTAAATCCTGCAAATTCCCTTGGAATTAAATTTAATTTCACATTCTACATAACTCTTCTTGATACTAAATAAGGAACTATAAAAAGAGAAAATTAAAAAAAAAAAGCGAACTACAACATATTTTTTAAACTAAGTTTATCTCAAGAATATACTACACGCAATCAAGAAAATGAAACAAAATTTTCTCTCTCTACAGTTGTTAAAATCTTTGAGGTGTTAACTTCTAATAAGAAGAAATAACATAATTAGAATAGAACATAGTTTTGCTTTCTGCAATTTGAGCACAACATGTGATTGGCAACATTTTTAACGTTTTAATAAAAGTCTGCGTTATTTTTATTTCTGTCTTTTGCACCTTCAAATGTTATTTTTAATTCTCTTTTGAACTTTGTGTAACTGGATGATTGTTGCCAAGCGACGCCGTACAATGGCTTCCTTTTTGCAGCAGAAGAAATAAGATCTTTTGTCGAATCTTGGAACGTGCATAATTACAACCGTGCAGTTTGTAATGATATATCTGATGACGACGTTGATTTATTTATAATTAGTTTGTCACGAAGTTACTTTTTTATGCGAACTATGTATTCAGTTTGAAACATTCTTTGATATCCTTTTTCCTGTATTAAAGGTTATAATTAATAGGCTACCTGACATTCGTTATGCATTTTTTTTTTTTTTGTTTGGTGATTTACGACAGTTTCAAAATAGGGCCCTGACATTTATTTGCTCCAAGGAATATAATGAAATGTTCCTCCTTACTTTTTTTTTTTTTTTTAGTTTTAGTTATTTATTTTGGGTAAGAATATATTTTTGGTTCTTATCAGAAAATGGAGAGGTTAATAACATGCCAGAAGTAAAAGTTCGTAAAGTTTTCCGATAATAAGATAGTAGAAATGTCAATAGATGTTTTTATTTTTTTGAGTTGTTAAAAATATCTTATCAAATCGAATCCATTTTTAAATTATTTATTAATAACAACCACAGTTTCCTTATTGAACTACTTGAAAAAATTTTTATCTTAGACAAAATACTGTTTGAGTAAAAATAGGCTACTTCCACACTAATTAATCAGTTTTGTAACTTGTTTGAAGTGCCTAATGAATTTATTTTATTCTATAGGTAAAAAGATAACTATATCTCCAAACATATGTCAATAGATATTTTTATTTTTTTGGTTGTTAAAAATATCTTATAAAATCGAATCCATTTTTAAATGATTTATTAATAACAACAATAGTTCCCTTATTGAACTACTTGAAAATGACTTATCTTAGACAAAAAAAATATTGTTTGAGTAATAAATATTCTATTTTCACTCTAATTAATCAGTTTTATAACTTGCTTCAACTATCTAATGAATTTATGGTATTCTGTAGGTATAAAGACAACTATATCTCCAAAAATAAATGTTTTCTAAATAATTATATGAACACTTTTTACAGTATATTGTGAACGAATGCATCTCAAATACACCAGTGTTCAAACTCATGAAGACCATTTGAAAAATATATTTTTAAAGTTTTACACACTTAAATGCTTGTTAAAACTTTCAATAATCATTACACAGGAAATTTTATTGTAACTAAACATAAAGGCATGCTATCAGTAATGAAAAAAATAAGACATTCTGTGCTCTAAATTGTAAAAAATCTATATATATAAATAAAAATTACTTCCAATGACAAGGCAATACAAAAAAAAGGGATAAATACAGAATTAAAAAAAAAAAGAAAATGTACACAAAAGAGTTCCACAAAGTTGACAGAAGTCATTGTCTTAACTTGCCAGTATCTCATAGTCTCGGATTCGCCTTAAAGTGTCAAGCAACGATGGAGATGAGCTCAGTTCATTTGTTCTGCCAAATCAGAGACAGGACTGTTAGGTTGCTCGAAATTCCCGATTTGATGTAGATGTTCATCCAGACAGTTGTGACCTATTAAAAGACGGGACCCAGCAGACCAACTGAAAACAGCGACAACTCATGCAGAAAACTGTAGACCACTTACCCGTTTAGAATGTTGTCCAGGGTACTAGAGGTATGTCTACATTGTACCCCTAAAATACATTATTTATTTTTATTCAGAATTTACATTAGTATTCTGTTACAAAGTCTCTTGTTGCGACTACAACCAGACAATGACTTCCAACTGATTAAAATAATGCTTTTATTTCTTAAAGAGTTATTGCGTAAAATTATGATTTACATTATTCATTTTTTAATATATAACATATTCCTGAAATCTGTTTTTGTATTTAATAGAAATATGACGAGAAAAAAGATGCTTGCTGAAAATCGAAGATCCCATTATCATAAATCATGCTTATAGTATTAATTCTGACTCTAATCATTCGTGTTCAAAATTAAGAGAATTTCTACTTTTGTTCAATTGTCACTAGAATAACAGAATATATTTTAATAAAATTAAGTATGCAAATTATGGACAAATGTCGATTTTCATGGGCATCATGCTTCTTGGATGACCTTGTTCTGTCATTCTCCTACAGATTCAATATCTTTAAACTATTTCCACAAGTTGAACACGATGCTGGAAGTCACATTTCAATCTTTAGCAATTGTCATTTGAAATCACTTTGTTTCCTCTTCTTCTCTACGATTCACCATCTCATTTAATCATTCAATATTTAGGTGGTTACAGATTTTTAATCTTCGTTGTAATGGACAAATGCCGACATTTCTTGGCCAATGTGATTCTTAAATGACCTTGTCCAGAACATTATATTTACTGATTCAATATCTTTCAATTGCTTCTATAAATTGGGCACGATTGAAACTGCTTTTATTTCCACTCTGTCCAAGATCTGCTACCTTCTTCCGTCATATAAATTTTAGATGCTTATTAATTTTTACACTTCAATTGTGTGGACAAATTTCAATATTCATTAGCCATAGTGATTCTTCAACGACCTTATCCAGTCATTTTCTCTATAAAAAGAATTAGGGATTAAATTATTATTTTGTTGTTACTGGGACTAAATACAATGCACTTATAAAATCATAAACCTATATTAAATATTTTTAAAGAAAATTATTTATTGAAAAGGTATATTATCTTCTAATGTTAATCTGCAGAAAATAATAAAATGTGTACCAAGTCTTTTAAATAAGAAAGACTCCAGCTCCAGTACAATATTTCGAAACAGATTGACAATATCTTCAAGATTAAAAGCATTTCTAGTTTCACCTCCATTCTTCTGCGTAAGCCAAAAAGTTAATATCAAATATCTTTTACTTCTCATTAAAATCCCATTTATATTCATTCGAACCACACACACAACGAAGAAAATCTGACAGATGAACGAACCCATTATTAAAAGACCTCCGGCGCAAGACATTGAGTCAACTTATAAAACTGTTGAATATGCATATTTACTGAAGGAACAGATTAAGAACTAAAAAGAAAAATATCTGGATAAATTCATCTTCTTAACTAGTTTAAAATTCCCCAAAGATATACCTAAACTGACATGCCGATTATCTGTAACGGGACAACATGAAGGGTTTTAAAGATCTTCTGCATAAACTTTAAGGTGGTGGGAGGTGAATTTCCACCAGAGTTTCCCAATTACGAAGAACTGGAACATGAATTTATCCCTTATTAGTGACATTCTAACAATCGCTGCAGTTGTAAGCGGATTTCGAGGCGCATTCAGTTCTAGATGGTGAATCTTTCGCTCTTTTAAGACGTTCTAATTAGTATGTAATTAGCGTAATTATGTCCTCCGTACTTTAAAAATAAAAGGTATAAAAGTTTTAGGTTCGAGCTTTTCTGCCGAGGGAGGATTAAGGAAATAAGGAAGTTTATTTTTCCGGTTGAAAAGAGATTAAAAGTCTCTTTTCCCAATCAGGGAAGGAGTTCAGGCGAAGTATAGTATGCAGAAGCATCAGATTTTCTGTTTGGTGTATAAAAGCTTGCTTTGTCTTTACGGTAGACAGTTGTAAGCAATCCTGGTTGAAGTGTGTATTAATAGGAGATCGGATTAAAAAAGAATAAGAAGAGATGATTTAGAACTCTTTTATTGAATTTACATAACGTGTTGAAACTTTATAGAAAATCTTACTTGGTAATGAAAATAATATTATAAAGCAGTTTTATATTAATCTATCTTAACGTTAAATTCCGGTCATTCAAAACCTCAAACATGTTCTTTTAATTGTTTGATGTTGATTGACAAAAGTAAAAAATCTTCAACTTTTGTATTTGCATTACGGTATTAATATTTTTAACGTAAAGTAAAATTGCATTTAAATTTAAAAATTTTACAGCAATTGTAAGTCGAATTTTCTGAAAGCATCTGATTCTTTTGATGTTTAAAAACTTGTTGTATCTTTAGAGTTGATAGTTCTGATCAAACCAATGGTGTCTTTATAGTAGAATAGTTATAAGAAAACTTGTTGTGTTTTTGGAGTAGATAGTTATAAGCAAACTTGTTGTGTCATTAGAGTTGGTAGTTATAAGCAAACTTGTCGTGTCGTTATAGTAAATAGTTATAAGCAAACTCAGTGTTTATTGTAGATAGTTATAAGCAAATTGAGTGTAGGTAGTTATAATCAAAATAGTGTCTTTTAGATAGTTATAAGGAAACTTGTTGTGTTTTTAGTGATAGTTATAAGCAATCCAGGTTGAAGGGTTTATCATAATCGTAATTGGAATCAACTATCTATCGTAAAAGGCATAGATTAAAGATTAAGTAGAACAGGAAGATATAATTTTTAACTGTTTTTCTTTGCTGGTATATAATGTGCTCAAAATTTATAAAATCTTAAAAAATTAGTAATCTGACGGAAATTTTATCTTCATCCTAGTAACTTATGTGGTCATTAAATTCAGGCCATCCAAAACCTAATAGAAGATGCTATTTTGCAGGGCTTGAAATTAGATTGAGATGTTTATCGAAAGTTTATGTAGCAAAGCTTTACATATCTGCTAGTACTTTTTTTTTTATGAAATAATGAATTTCAAATTTTTTAACAGAGGTGCAAAAATTATAAAGGAAAATATATTTTCGAAATTATATTTAAAATTAGTTCTTTAAACTCAAAAATTCGAAATAAAATTCCAAAATATAAAAATGTTTTCTTCTAAAATGATATATATATATTATTATTAATATATTAGAGTTTCGAAAGTATTTACCTGTGTTTCAATAAAAAAAAAAATTATGAAAGATTGAAATATTTATAAGCATATAGTATACCATCGACTGTATTATTGTAAATATGTAAATATACAGAAATCTAAAACCCATCATTAACTAATTTTTCTTATTAATTTCGACTAATGAGACTTTTTTAAAAAAAGACTCATATAATTCTTTAAGTACGCTGAAATCTTATTTTAAATTTCCTCTAATGAATGTAAAATTTGTTGAAGCGAAACCTACAATAACAATCCTATTACTGCAACCAAATATTCTTAATCTACATGAAAATGTTTTTTTTTCTACAAAAATAGATCTAATTTTTTAAGAGCAGACTAATGCCAACAAGTAAAAACACCAGTACTACTAATAATAACATTAATGTGCCATTAGCTGAATTTCTACGAGACTTACTATAGTTCCCTTTATTAACAATTCAGTACCAGAAAGCAACAGTCAAACCGTGCGTTTCAGAAAAGCAAATGTGTACGTCTAGAGATTGCTAACAAGTTTCAGCCAGCAGATTTTTTCGTTGACTTAACACGCCACTTTGAAATTACAGACTGTTGTTTCTTTCTTTGAAGTCTATCGTGAGAGTTTGGAGGCTGTTTTTAGGTGTGTTCCTTTGAAACGAGTGTTATTTCCGACATTTTCCAAAATGCAATTTTTCGATGCATTTTTACTTTCTGTGAGGGAACAAAACTGACACGAATTTTATGATGGAACATGAAGGAATAAATTTACTAAAAACCTAAGCATGGCGGGAATGAAATACTTAAGAAAAAAAAAAAGAAAAAGAAAACATCAACTTCAAGAAATGTTTTTCGAAAATTCTTTTTTTTTTTTTTTCATCTTTTAAAGAAATGCAAATTACTCGTTTTCTTGACAATGGGAAAAAAAAATATGCTTTTATGAAAATATTTCGTAGTAGGCTATTTTCAAGAAACTTTGTGGCTGTGACAACAATTTTTTCTTCTTTTAGTTTGTTTTTTGATGGTACACATACATTACCTGATGATTTTTGTTTCAGAAAATTTAATGTATTTCTTCAAGTTGTCACAAAAAATGATTCAATTTCCAAGAAAGATGCAGAAGTATGTTAAGTTTTAGAATGCTGTCGTTCTAAGTAAATGTTTTATACATATTTTAAAATTCGTGCAAAAAAAAATTCGTGTTACTTTTGGATGTAAATTAAATTTTAAATTGTTGGTTTCTTTTTATATCAGTAAAAACTTCTTTAAACCACTAAAATAACTGGCTTTTATTTGTTAAATTTATTCATATTTTTTAAAGGAATAAAAAGAATGAAATATTTTTCTTACAATGTCCAAACAAAAGTTTAAAAAAATGCATTCTCAAAACTTTGAAAACAAAGAATTTCAAAACAAAAAATAACCAAGTATTTTACCATATATTCTATTCTAACAATAATTTACAAATACTTACTTAATAGTACAAATAGTACATTAACTATAACTTTAACAAATAACTTTACAAACAGTAAATTGTCTTACTCAATAGCAAATTATTTACAAGTAGTAAATTATCTTACTTAATAGTAAATTATTTACAAATTGTAAATTGTCATCATTTATTAACACTAAATATTTTTCTATGCTAATAATGAAAAGTAGAAGGTTCATGCACTTGTTATCAGAAATTAAACAAAAATCCCACCCTCCCTCCAAAAATGTGCATTACCCAGGTCGAAAATAAGTAATTGCTCATAATAGAGTTTTTGCATACATTTTGGACGTCCGTTAGCTTTTTCCCTAGCGCGCATGCTCATAGGAAATTGCACATGCGTATCTGTAATAATGTTTCCTATGAGCATGCGCGCTAGGGAGAAAAAGCTAACGGACGTTCAAAATACGGTATGCAAAAACTCTCTAATAATTATGAAGTATACGTAAAAAATAATATTGTATCTGAATGACAAATGTAAATTAGTAGAACTACGGTCGTTTAAGTTCACCAGACAAGTGGACAGAAACATGATTTAATATCATCTGCAGTTTTTACAGTTTGAAACTATCTCATAAACTTCCAAGATAACCACGTTTTAGATATAATTATTTGAACATCATTTACTTGAAGAATTACAGTAAAGAAGAGTAATGAAAACGGGCTATAGCCAATACTGTGTAGCAAGACAGTTGAAAGTAATTCATAGATTGTGAAATTGATTTCTAAGAGCAGAATCTGCTTCTGGATAACACAGCCAAAGTAGAACTAACTACAGATGTCCGCTATTGGCAGCTGACTATAAGAAAGTATATAATTAGGATGAGGAAAGGTAAATGTAAATGAATTTTATAAGTTCATTTTCTTACCCTTAGTTAAGCAAAATATGTCAAACATGCACACAAAAAAATCGCCACTAAATTGTTAGTTAACTTTTTAAATGAAAGTTTTCATTCGTTACCAATTATACCAACTTTACTATCATTTCGTTACCAATTATTACGTATACCCTTTGCTGAATTTATAATTGTAAACACTTTATTTTTACCTGCTGGATGTCATCCTTAAGGGATCATTGGGCGTTGTAAAATCATTGTTGGGCATCATCAAAGCGTTGTGCACCAAACATGAAAAACCTTTAGTACAGCGTTTTAATTTCATAAACTCCAAAAACAACAAATAAGTCCCTGGCGTCGTGATTTCTACTAATGGTCTGGTATTTTTATTAAAATTAATTGATGCGATTTTATAAACCCTTGATACCAGTCATCCATCTGGCTGGCCTCTTGAAATGTATCTAAAGGCCATTTGCATCAATGAATTCTCGAACAAGTATTTCTATCACTTACTTATCACAAGATATACCCATTTATGATCTTTCAATAAGGTACTACTACCTCTTCTACCTCGGGCAAATCAGTAAGCCGACTAGCATTCATTCTACTTGGGCTACATTTTCTTTCCTTTAATTCCATTATATATTACTGATATTGGAACAGCACACTATCTTAGGCCCTTGTACATGTTTCATTATGACAGCCTACTGGTACTACTTCTATGACAGCCACCTAGATTGTAGAAGAGTGAAGACTTATTTCTCACCTTTATACCTCACATTTTGCAACAATGTACAAACCACAATAGTATAATATTAGTTGGTAAATTATGTTAACAATTACCCCACTATCGCACATAATATGAGCAATTGCAAATGTAACACTAAAATCAACAAAAACATGTATAGGCATATTAAAGAAATCGCTCTATAACAATGAGAGATAGCGCATACATCTTATCTAACTTTTAAACACAAAGTTTATGCAAGCGTGTTTTTCAAATGATGAGATCTGTCGTTACATCTATCTGTTGCATTAAAAAGCGGTGTATTACTACCAGAACTCCCAGTTTACCCATGATTTAGTTTAAGCTCGTGTAAACTCCCCTTGGGCACATATTATGCTAGTTTAAAATTAATCTGCCTGGACCTAATACAACACACCACTCCATCTCCATACCAGCCACCTGAAGACTGGTATCCAGTTCAACTTCGAGCAGAAGTTTCCATGAATTTTGGTTGTATTCAAGATGTTATGCATTGAGTTCAACACTCACTCCATACCATCAAATTGAAGATTTACATAGACACATACTCATTTCAATTTGACTGCAAGGTAAGTCAGATTTTGTTTAAAAAGTTATAAGACGATTGTTGGTCTGGTTAGACCCAGGAACCGATTATTTTCCCAAACATATCCTTAAAAACTTCTTTTATAAAATTATTTCTATTTATTTATTTATTTTTGGTTTTGTTTTGTTTTTGTTTTGTGGATCCCAGTTTTAGGATCTGTGACTTTCACTTTTATAAACCTTAGTTTAAAATCTGGTAATCTAGAAGAACTGACAATTTTGTTTCTGTGCCAAGAATAGGCATTAAAAATCTGTAGAACAAGAACTCTGTTTGTTGGGATAAAAAAGAAAGAGGAAGATGCAAAATCCTACATGTGAAATTGTTGTTCTAAATCTGCCATGAAGACATAAAAATTTAACTTCTTTAAAATAATGGTAATCTTTATTTAATGATGTCTGTTTTAAATAGACAAAATATCATAATTAAATTTTAATTCTAACATTATAAAAAAGGGAAATATACGAGTATTTAGAGCTTTTTTTCATAAAATTATTTCTATTTTTGTTTTGTTTTGTAGATCCCGGTTTTAGAATCTGTGACTTCCACTTTTATAAACCACAGTTTGTCAGTTCTTCTCGATTACCAGATTTCAATCTTCTTTTTTCTATGACAAGAATAGACATTAAAATTTATAGAACAGAAATTCTGTTCATTGGGTAAAAAAAAGCGGAAGATGTAAAAACCTACATGTGAAATTGCTGTTCTAAATTACCATGAAGACATAAAGACTACTATTAAATTAATGGTAATCTTTAAGGAAGTTAAATTTTATTTTATGATGCTTGTCTTATATAGACTATCATAATTAAATTTTAATTCTATTATTATAAAAAAGGATAGTATATTTAGAGTTTCTTTTATAAGAATATTTATATTTTTTTTTTTATTTGTTTTGTGTGGAAAAAGTATTACACAGTGATATTAATTTTAAAACATTACAAAACATTTAAGAGCTTTTTCTTATGAACAAATAACAAAATCAAATAAATAATTCTTCTCAATACATTTTTCTGGACATAACTCAGAACTTTCCAACGATATGAGATAAACCATAACATCAGACTTCCTTCGGAAAGAAACCAGACAAAATAACTGCAGCTTTCATCTCTTGCTTCAGCGAGATCTGTAGCTTTTAATTGTTATGATCATTATTATCGATCCTTTGCAACCCATTCCCTGATATTAGTTCCCTATTTTTATAAAATTACGATCTTCTTTTTCCCTCTTTACTTGCTGAAAGATATTTATCCTCATTAATCGGTGGGGAATTTATTAGTTTCCATTGCACTATGTGCCTCCGCTATTGAAGCTTAAGGGATCAGGAAAATGTACTGTGGCTTATCGTTGTTGTTTTTTATCCCGTTAGAGAAGCATTAGAAATTTCATTTAGGGATTCCTAATACGGGAATAGGGATTATTAATCCTCGAAAATTACATTAGTAGAACATTTGTTCTCGCTGCTTTAGCGTTTCTTTAGCAAACTTTTGATTTTGTTGCAGTAGTTTTCGCTCTTATCGTTTTGCTGAAGGAATGCTCTTTGAGGTCTGCTACCGGCGGAGTAAAGTGATTGGCTGAGAGCTTATGTTTGCTCAAGGAACTTTTGTTTCTTCTTCCTTTAATTCCAAGGAAACTGGGTTTTATATTGATGGGATTAAGAATTAATTAACGAGGGGAATTTGCTCAAATTTGAAAGATGCAGGTTTTGAAATAAAACGAATTATTACGATGTTCGTGAATTTTACTGGTATTTTCTTTAATATAATCAATTCTCGTTAGACATCAAGCTATGTGATTACAGGTGGGTGGCGTTTTGTTGATTAAAGGACAACATTTAAAACATTTTTGTGATGGTTAAGATGTCCAGTTTAAGGCAATTCTTGGTAGAACGGTCATTTACACTCTACGGTCATTTTGTGCAAGGTTTAGGCTAATTAGACCGGGATCTACAGTTTAAAGTGGATTTCGAACCACTAACGAACGTCCGTGCTACCACCAGGATTCGAGCCAGATGCTTGTGGTACCAAAAGCCAGAGAGCTAGCCAATTGGCCATCACGTCGATTTTTGGTAGATGTTAAGATGGTATTCAAAGTAGTTTTTGGTGGAAGTTAAAGTGGCAGTTTAAAGCAAATTTTGGTAATTGCTGATTTTAAGCAGTTTTGGAGGGTGATTATGGTGGTTGTATATAAAAATGTTTAGTTGTCATTTAAAGCAGTTTTTGGAAGTGAATTAAAAATGATTATTAGGTGGCAGATTTAAACAGTTTTTGTTGTGTTTAAGATTGATTTAAATCAATTTTTTGGTGGTGGTTTAAAAAATTTTGGTGGCATTTAATGAGAGTTTTTCGAAATCTTAATTTGACCAGTGTCTGTTATAACAAAGGATTATCAGGATGGTACAATGCGAGAATTCAGACTGATTTCTTTTTAATAAATTCGATTAATAATATCCTTTATACACTTTCATTATTGTATACAAATAAAATTTATAATTATTTTTCTTTGGATAAAATTTTTAGCAGCGGTGTTTTTTTTCCTCATAGTGTTGAATCCATTCCAATAGAAATATTAAACAGAAACTGTAAGAGATCTTCTATAGATTCCACATGTGTCTGGTACATAAATGTTTTCATGCGCCAAGGAAATTAAATGAAGCACTGAGAAAACTTGCAAGATTATTATTGAACCTTGATGAGAACAAATCACCAACTACTGATACTGTCTCTTTTTCACCAGAAATTTACGTACGATAAATGATTGAAAATGATGTCTCTGTATGTGCTGCTGCTTTGATATGAAAAATATCTATAGACTGGTCTAGGTAGGACTTGTACTTGTCACATGTTTCTTAAAATTACTCATGATCTTCACAGTGGAAGGTTACCCTAGGTGCTACAACAAACATCCTTCGTCTTGATGGCTGTGCAACCCCTACTATTCTGTCGAAACAATTCAGGAATACTTGCAATGAATATTCTTAAGCCAATCATAAAATGAATCTAATCTAAAAACTAATAGTACTGTGGTGATGTTAATTTTACATGTTATGGAAAAGACATCGAAATTTGCTTTCCTACCAAGTTTTCTTCCAAACTTATATTGTAAGAATGTTAAATGGTAAAACAAACCAGTTATTAATAATATTATTATAATATATATATATATATTTATGTATTACAATAATATAATATTAATCATAATTACGAATAATTAATTATTGTGTAAATATCAATTCAAAAAGCGCATTTTGTAACCAAATGATTTTAAAAATGGTATTAAAATTTTAAGAAAAATAAATTGCATTGAAAATTTAAATTTATTTTTAAAAAAATATATTAATAAAAGAATAAATTTACAAACCCAAATTTGTTTTTTCATTTGTGGTTTAAGACAATTATAAATTTTTCATAATTCAAACAAAATAGTAAATTGTGTCAAGATTATATTCTAGAAATATTTAGAATATCTTTACAAAACAAATAAAATACATAAATTTGAAAATTTAAATCATCTATAACACAAATGTACTATATCTAAAAAAAATTTAAATAAATATTATTCCTTGAAAAATTACAAAATTAATAATATAAGTAGCAAATCATTATAACTCTGACTTAATAAGTTTAATTCCTACATCTCTAAAAATTCTATGAAACAGCCTTTTATTTTTCAAACCCTAAAAAAATGCTTTATTTTATAGCAAGTATGTTAATAAAATAATTCCTGCAGAATTTATTTTTCTTTTTGAGTATTTTTTTTTTGTAGCAGTATTTTATGAGATGAATATTAACATAACTTTTGAACGAAGCATTTTTTTTGTTTAAACAAAATTAATTTCTGTTTCCATCTTAGCTTCGAGACATTGTCTTTTATTAATGAATAAAATCTCTGAAATATTTTTGAAGTGTTTGAGTTACAATGTTTTTGGATTAATGAGTTGTTTTTGTACCCCCTAGTTAAAGTATGTATGATTATAAATATGTCGCTAAGCTTTTTTTGAAGATCAAAAACCACTGTTTATGCTACGTAAGAAAAATTTAACCAAGTCTTCAACTAAAAGATTGTTTTTATAATAGTTAATTTTGTTTTCATTTTAAACCTCTTATAAAAGATAAATATATTAAGTATCTTTAAAATATTTGAAAAAGAAAATTTTCTTTTCACATAAACTTATCATCTTTTCTTTACTGAAATTCATTTTCTAGAGCTGTAACAAAAATAGGAATTCCGATTGTAGTTATTTTAATCTCTTTTTACATGCTATAATATTTTTGTTACCATTAAAAGTTTGCAAGTCACATTTATTTCTTAAACAATAAATTATTATTACTCTAAATCATTGTATTTTTTTCAATATTTATTTTAAAAAATATTTTATGTTTAATAATTCAAAATGATACAATTTCAGTATTCAGAAACTATTTTGAACACAAAAAGTGATATTATACAGTTGGAAATATAATTATCTCTTTATTGTTATTTTTATTATTTAGAAAAAAAGAGTTTCAAATCAAATGCTTGCATGTAATAACTTGTATGTTGTTTCTTATCACTTGGCTGGCCAAGCCCACGAGCATACGTACTCATGATTGAAGGGGAAGGAAGCTTGGCTAGCTTCTGTTGTGATGGAGCACCCGTAGGTAGAAGTCTGACTTTGGCTCCGTGACGCTCTTACAGTCATAGGGGACTGGGACCTACGGACTTAAAGTGGATTCGAACCACTACAAACATCCATGGCACCACCGAGTTCGGGCGAAACCTGTGGCACTGAGCGCCAGACACTCGGCCATTCAGGTCCCAAATTTGTGAATGCCAACGGCACGCGGTGTTCCCAGGTGGTCACCCACCCAAGTACTGACCGCGCCCAATGATGCTTGACTTCGGTGATCTAACGAGAACCGGTATATTCAGCATGGTATACGTTGGCTATAACTTGTATACATATACATAATATTGTTGCAATATTTCTTGCATTTCAGAAAAAACGAAAGTATAACTCACAAAAAATATATATATATAAACCTCTTGTACGTCTTCAAATTCAATATATTCTTCATTTGTGTTTGCTACACTGATATTTTCATAGACAACTGTGGCTATATTAGTTTTATAATTATAGAAGATGGAATTTTATTATTTTTTATTGAAACGTGCATATTTTTGTGGAGACAATAGATATATAAATTTGCTGATTAAAGTTCAGAGATTATTAATATTATCTCAATTATTTTCGTAATTGATATTAAAATATATTATTATGTTTTATTCTATTATAGAAAGCGAAAGACTGTATAATTTTAGCAAGATAATGGTATAATTTATCATATATATATAATATAATAAAATGAATTATGACAGTGATTTGAATATTAATAAATAATATTTTATAAAAAAAGTAAAGGTTTCTCGAATATTTATTATGAAAACCAATGCGTTTATATGTAAATAAGAGTAGGCGTATGATATGATTTCGTTGATTATATTAGCTAATATATTGCCTGCATAATTATTCCTGTTATGTCTATTATTATATAAATAAATGAATATACTTATTCATATATTATCATTAAGTAAAGAAAAGACTATTTTTATGAAGAAAAATGAAACATTAATATTACTAGTATAGTTTTGTTGATTAAAGAGTCCATGATAGATATGAAGTTTTTCTTCCAATTTATTTCTTAAAAATCACTTTTAAAATTTATTTGTGAATTGGTTATTAAATTTGCCTTTGAAAACTAATCTTAAATTCTGAAATCTTTTAATTCTGAATAAAGAAATAAAAGATGTTTAAGCAATTTAAATTCAATGCATTTGTAAAGCTATCTGTGACTATATAATAAAATTCAAAAAAAAAAATAATAATAATAATTAAATTCATTCAAATTGTAGAAGATTTTTTATTAATAGTGCAATAAAATGCATTTTAAATTCAAATTTTATTCCATGTAAATATTCAAATTTTTATTCCATGTAAGTTCTGTGATTATATAAAAAATTCAATATGAAAATTGTTGAAGATTTATTTTATTAATAGTGCAATAAAATGAAATAAACAAATGAAGTTATAAAAGCAATAAAAAAACATTTGTTGCAAATAATGATGCATAAAGCAGCTAACTCAGCTATGCCAGAATATACAAATATGCATATTATACAACAAGAATATGTATTTTTATGCAAAAACATGTATTGTACGCCAATATTTAAGATATATTTGTTTAAGAGTTATCTCTAAATTACAATATTTACAGTATTTCTGCATTCAGCCTTTGATTACTTTATCCTTTGGTTGTATAATGAAACTTTGTCATAGTTTGAAGCAAAGGCATCGTATTCCCAGTACTACATTATAAGCAACACATCCAAACAAACATTCATTCCTAAGCAATGCAAATATTCACATTAAAACGGATTTATTTATACGCGAAACTCTGGTATTCCTGGAAATAGGTATCCGTTTCTAAATTGCAATTCACAGACCATTTCTAATTTAATAGAAACCGGCGAAAATCCACTGTATAATTCCCAACTGTCTACATTTGCGTTCGGATTACGAAGTCCGATGTACTACTTCACACTATAATAGCCTACACACGAGGACAGCCTTATTGGCTACATTTTCTAATGCATCTTCATTAGGATCGTAAACATCAAAGGATTCATCAGTGTATTCTCTGATTAGAATAACTATATTGCACATAGAAGATACACTGACTTTGCATTAGACTTCTGTTTGAAATAGTTTCTGGTACCAGTTAAGGGATTTGATTTCAATATGTGCATCAATGCTTCCAACCTTTCCGAAGCAAGCAGTTCTAAATAGCTTTAGTGATGAATACATACTGAATCAGGCATTGGTTTGCGTACATGCACAAATGTATGCACTGGAACAGGTTGAAAACAAAGGCTGTCAAATTGCCAATGAAGGATACTGTAGAAATGTAAAACAGAAAAAATTGAGATATTTTAACATTACGATAAGAAATTTCGGTTTGAAAACACTTTTTTTAATTTAATTAACACATAAATTCCTGTCTAGTTTTTTTAGTGTCGTATAACCTGCAGAATAACTTCCAGTGGTGATAAAACACACTTGTATTATATTTAATATTCGTAAGAAAATATATTGCAAAATGTTTCTATCAATTTCGAAATAGCAAATATAATAAATATATTAACAACAATGATAGATTTATTCAGATTTAACATATGACCCTAGTTTCATGTCCAAAAAATGTGCACTATTGTAAATTGAAGGATACTGTGAAATAACAAAATATCGAAATATTTTTAAGATTGTAAATAAAGTTCAGTTTGAAAACATTTAATTTGATTAGCATAATTTCTGCCTATAGTTCTTAGTGGCGTATAATCCTCAGAATAAAATGTGCACACATTGTTTAGCGTAAGTAAAAACATTGCAGCAATGTTCCTTTTAATTTTATAATAGGAACGTAATATTACTATTAACAACAATGAAAAAATTTATACAAATTAAGCATATTACCCTAATTTCATATCCATAATTTGTAGTGGAGTATAGCCCACTATTGTAATCAACGAAGGATACTGAGGAAAATAACAGAAAAAATATTTTAACATTACGATAAGGAATTTTGTTTTGAAAACACTTATTTAATTTAATTAGCATAATTTCCCTGCCTGTAGTTCTTAGTGGCGTATATAATCCACAGAATAATTTTAATGGTGGTAAAACCCACTTTTTAGCGTGTATTAGTAGTAAAACATTGCAGCAATGTTTCTTTTTTAATTTTATAATAGGAACATAATATTACTATTAACAGCAATGATAAATTTATACAAATTTAAGCATATTACCCTAATTTCATATCCATAATTTGTAGGGAGTGGTATAGCCCACCATTGTAATCGACGAAGGATACTGTGGAAATAACAGAAAAAAAAAAAAAGAAATATTTTAACATTACGATAAGGAATTTTGATTTGAAAACACTTATTTAATTTAATTAACATAATTCCTGCCTATAGTTCTTAGTGGCGTATAATCCTCAGAATAACTTGCAATATTGGTAAAACACACTTGTTTAGCCTGTAATAGTAGTAAAACATTGCAGCAATATTTCTTTTAAATTTATAATAGAACATAATATTACTATTAACAGCAATGATAAATTTATACAAATTTAAGCATATTACCCTAATTTCATGTCCATAATTTGTAGTGGAGTATAGCCCACCATTGTAATCAACGAAGGGATACTGTGGAAATAACAGAAAAAAATTATTTTAACATTACGATAATTTTGGTTTTAAAACACTTATTTAATTTAATTAACATAATTCCCTGCCTATAGTTCTTAATGGCGTATAATCCCCAGAATAAGTTCCAGTGGTGGTAAAACCCATTTGTATAGCATGCAATAGTTGTAAACATTGCAGCAATGTTTCTGTTAATTTCACAGTAGCAACATAATATTATTATTAACAACAATGATAAATTTATTCAGATTTAAGCATATTATCTTAATTTTATGTCCAAAATTTGAGCCCACCATTGTAACCAACGAAGGATACTGTGGAAATAAGAAAAAAATTAAAATATTTTAACATTACAACAAAGACTTTTGGTTTGAAAACACTTATTTAATTTAATTAGCATAATTCCTGCCTATAGTTCTTTATCGCTTATAACCCCACAGAATAATTTCCAATGGTGATAAAAACCCACTTGTATAGCATGTAATAGTAATAAAACATTGCAGCAATTTTTCTGTCAATTTCATAATAGCAACATAATATTGTTATTAACAACAGTGATAAATTTATTCAGATTTAAGCATATTAACCTAATTTCATGTCTAAAATTTGCAGTGGTGTATAGCAGCCCACCATTGTAACCAACGAAGGATACAGTGGAAATAACACAACAAAACATTACGATAAGTAATTTTTGTTTTTAAAACACTCTTTATTTAATTTAATTAACATAATTTTTTTCTGCCTGTAGTTCTTAGTGACGTATATAATCCACACAATAATTTTAATAGTGGTAAAACTCACTTTGTATAGCATGTAAAAGTAGTAAAACATTTAACATCACAACAATGTTTTATTTTGATCTAACTTCGATAATAATATTTTAAATCCATGGGCATGATAACAACAACAACAATGTTTCTATTAATTTCAAAAAGCAATATAATATTACTATTAATAATAATGACACATTTATTCCGATTTAAATATATTACCCCTAATTTCATGTTCATAATTTGCAATGGACTATAGTCATTGTAATTTTCGTAGGTAGAAAAAAATAGTTTCTGGCATGAATTAAGATTTAATTGCCATATGTACTTAAAATATCTCTAGCCTATCAGAGGCAAAATCAAATTTAAATAAATTTAATAGCAAATATATTTAAATTTATTCCTGTAAATGATTTGCGTTTATTCAGTGTATATTTCTGTGAAATGATTTGTGTATATTCAGTGTATATTTCTCTGTGAATGATTTGCTTATATAAACTAGAAATGAAATGATGAAGCAAAGGATGTTAAATTATAAAATGAATGATGGTATGGTATAAAAAATGGAAATAGTAAAATATTAATAGTTTAGCATTACGTTAAGGTATTTTGGCATTCAGTAAAGGCTAAAAGTCGAAGAAACCGTTATTTATATAACTAACATTTTTCTTTGAATTTATTACCAAAAAATTATTATTATTATTTTGTTGCAGAAATTCAAAGACAAATAAATATAATTTTTTTTTTTTGTTTATTATTTTTTTAATTAAATAAAAACTTATTTTTTATTTGCTATCGGATTTCACGCCTTCTAAACAGCTGTAGCTTTAAAAGACTTATTGGCGCCAGTTATTGTGAAGAAAATTAAGGTTAAAAAATTTACAGTATTAGTTTTTTGATTTATTTTCCAAACTAACAATGTTAGATTCGTAAAAGTAAGCGCTATAATCAAAAATGAAAAACAAAATATTGGATATAAATGCTTTATTTACCCCGATTTACTATTATTATTAAGCAGAAAATTAAGTTATAGTAGCAGCCCACATATTGACATCAAAACTGGCTTATTAATTGCAACAATAATGGTCATATTTGAATTTAAGGTCATCATCAAAATTTTTAGTTATAATTCGCAACGTAAACTTACCATTGGAAATAAAAAAAATTTAGAAACGAACCATTGGACTTAATTCCATTGAAATAAGTTTTTTAACATAGTAACTTACGATAGCAATGTTTTTTTCGATTGTAGTCGATTTATTCATGACTTATATTAATTTGTTACATTTTATTATTTTATATTTAATAGAACACATTCCACACATACTTTATACCAAATTTTGAAGGTATTTTTTTTTTGTTATTTGTAATAAACATAGATTGTTTTAGTATTATGAATTTCTAACAAAGTAATTAAACAAGTAAAGTAGTAAACAAGAAATTTTATTGCAAAGGATATTACGAATTTTTTTAAATCATCTATCAAAAATATGTGTTGTTTTTAAAATTTTTTTTTCTATAATACAAATCAAACCTCTAATTAGATTTTAATTTAACTACCTCAAGACATGATTAATGCTTGAACAAACTTTACACAACAACTTACATCTTACGCCAATCCTCAAGATGTAACTACCGGATGCAACGTTCTGAACCAGAAATTAATTTCAATATGCATCTTTCGGTAAAGTGGCAATATTCAATAATTTACATTAATGCCTAATTCTTAAAGCCCAATTTATATATTCTTCATTAGTAGGGACTATTTATGTGAAACAGGAAGTCTGTAACGTAAACAAACTGTATGCTTATAAATAGTAATGTGCATTTATGTATGTGCATATACACATACAATGTGCAGTTTATAACAAATTGCTGACTTTTAAAAATTTCATTGTTTTTCTGAAACTGCTAACTTGGCAACACGCCAAATAACAGAAGATTATGGGATGGCAGAAGACCTTCTGTGATCCATTCATGTGCCTTCTTACTGATAGAAGATGTTCATGACAATCAATAATGTGCTCTTCTGTTAATACTGAGAATTGATATTTATAATGTGCATACTGCTCGTCTGAGCAAAAAGCAACTTAAATGTAAAATGTTATGTTTATCTTAACAACTAAATATGTGAATAAAATATTTTTAAAATATCTTGGAATAAATCATCCTGCTTAATTCCATTGTGCTATATTTTTTAAGGTAGTCATATATAATATCAATGGGTTTTTTTTTCCGATTGTGTAGTCGATTTATTTATGATTTATAAAATGTATCTAATTAATGTATTTAAAAGAAACGCACTCCACATATATTTCATACAAACTCGAAGATATTCTTTTATTTATTAATGATATATATATATAGAATGTTTAGTATTATAAATTTAAAAAAGTAATACAAGAAATTTCATTGCAGAATTTTTAAGAAATTCATAAAATCATCCATCATAAATATGTGAGTTTTTTAAAAAAAAAATTTCTATAATACAATCAAACTCTAACTAGATTTTTAATTTAATTACCTCAATACATTGGATTAATGCTTGAACAAACTTTTACACAACAAGTTACTTCTTCCCACCGATCCTCAAGATGTCAATATCAGATGCATGTTCTGAACCAGAAATTAATTTCAATATGCATCTTTCGGAAGCAGCAATACTCAATAAGTTACATTGATGCCTACTTCAATGCCCAACAATTCTTCCACACACTGAATCTACACACTGACACTGATGTTTGAAGTATTATGAATTTCTACTAAAAGTAATACAAGAAATTTCATTGCAAAGAATCTTTTAAGAAATTTATAAAATCATCTATCATATATATGTAGATTTCTTTAAGAATTTTTTTCTAATACAATCAAACTCTAAACTAGATTTTAATTTAACTACTTCAAGACATGATTAATGCTTGAACAAACTTTACACAACAAGTTACTTCTTCCGCCAATCCTCAGGATGTCAATACCAGATGCATGTTCTGAACCAGAAATTAATTTCAATATGCAATCTTTCGGTAAAAACAGCAATA
>BPLR01011531.1:0-72989 GCA_021605095.1 Caerostris extrusa | reverse complement strand
TGCCTCAGACCATATAGGTCTAGTATAGGCCGAAATGTTACAAAACTCATACAGTCAGGACATCTCTGATGATAAAATTTATCCTTTGCAGTAGATAAATTGCAGGTGCAATTGTATAAATTGTACCTCAAGAATATTATTAAGGTGGAAGAACATAAACGCTGTCTACTGGGCTTACTTCAGTTTTAATAATATGTACATGGTCTTCACACAAACTTCTCTGTCAAATTTGGACGTATTCTTCTTGGTACTGGCGCTCGGTACCCTGGTTTCAGGTTTGAATCCCGGCAGTGCCATGGATGTTTGTAGTGGATCGGAATGTACTTTAAGTAGTAGGTCCCGGACTGTTTAGCCTAAAGTGTGCACAAAATGACCATAGAGCGACAAGCCAAACCCATATTCTTGGTGCACAAATTCTTATGGAAAATAACTGCATAACAAATTTATCACTCTCACATATTTAAAATTTTTTTGTTTTCAAGATGCAAGGATGGAATGTGGAAGGATAAGTATTCTCAATAAGTATTCAAAGGAAGAAGGGTGTCGTGATCACGCCATAAAGAGGTAAACATGCTTCTAAAGGATTGTTTCTAGAATGTATATTCCTCCTATCGATTATTCCATTCAATGCTTGTGTCACGCAATAACAAAATAATAAATAAAAAAAAAAAAAAAACTCTTGAAGAACAAAAATCAAGATCGAACAAAGCATGGAAAGCGAAAATGGCGAAAAAAAGAAGTGGATCGCTGCGTGCTCGAGAAGTATTAATTCCTTTTTTTTTTCAGGATGACATGATCTCTGTAAAACCTGTCATTTTGGGCTTTTCCGTTTAGCGTGTAATTTGTGGATCCGGAAAAATAAGGTAGTACTTTTCAGAATCAAAAGTGCAGTGGCCAGATATCGAACGCTGAAGTTCGAAGTTTTTAGTTCGATTTTCGGATTCTGTCACGAAAGAATTTCGCTCTCTGCAAAACAAAAACTAGAGTGCGAGAGTAAACAGTTAAAGGGAAATTATGTTCCGAAATTAATGCGTGTAAAGTGTGTTTCGATTCACTTTTGAAATTGCTTTTGTAGTACTTTTTTGGATACTTTTCAGGAGTACTACACTCTCATTATTGAAGAAAAATTCTATCGAAAAATAGATGTTCCTTTTTTTTTTTTTTTTTTAAAAAAAAAAGGGAATCGTTTGGATGTTTACAACTTAATATGATCATTCGGAAATTTAAAATAAGTTTCTTAATTTTATTTGTTCAACAGTATAATTTCATTTTGTATCTGATTTCCCAATGTTACATTTTAAATTATATATTTCGTTGAGTTTATCGTGTATTTTTTTAGTTTTTCTGGTTTGGTTTGACAATTTACTGTTATTTTTTCACAATTTAGGGTAATTAGACCGGGTCCTATATTTTAAAGGGGATTCCGAACCACTCATAAACATCCATTCCACAGCCAGGATTAGAACCTGAAGACTGTTTAGCTTTTATATTTCATATATTTATGAAATTATTCGTCATATATTTATGAGTCATATATTATTTCATTAAATTATTAGTCATATATTTATGAGGTATATTTATTACAATTTAAAAATGATACAAATTTTTCTTTTAAATAAACATTCATTTCTTTTTTAATTTCTACTATTAGTTCATGCTCTCCCTATATATATCTTGTTCAGAATTTTCAATCGTTTATAAAATACTTTTATTCAACCACTGAAGTTCAAATACATATTTTGTAAACTTGTAGTGGATGACACTGGATGTTAATACAGTTTTTTCAAATATTAATTCATTCATTAAATTTAATTAATTTTGGTTTTTTTTTAGATTTAATTTGCATGCATGTAGAGGAAAAATTTCAACTTTATTTATAAAGGACTTTCTACAATATAGTGAAAAAAAAGTAGGAATTGACTTAATTTTTTTTTTTTTATATTACTTGTTTTCATTACAAACATCCTGAAATTTCCATGGATGTTTGTAGTGGTTCGAATCCACTTTAAAACCGTTGGTAAAGGTCTCGTATGATTGTAGAGCATTGAGCGTAGGGCTGACAACATCAAAACAAAGAAAACATCTGTCTCGAAATCAGCCAGTAGTTAGGCGGCCTTGGACCACCATTGGGCTGTTGGTCCAATGATCATGATGATAGTCATATTGAATATTCAAACTTTTATATCATATTCATTGAAATATATTTTCATTACATAAAAAATATACATTTTTTAGAAGATGAGAAAGAAGAAGTTAAATAATAATAAAAAACATTAATCCGGATCTTTGTTGATTTTTGAATATTATAAAAATGTCTACTTGAATTTCTATTATTATTAATTTTTTTAAATTATCAAAATAATATTCTTGCGCAAGTTAGTTTATATTCTATGAAAGTACTCTAATAAAAATTCAATTTAACGTAGTTAACATAACAATAATTTTGCGTGGGTTTCGAACCATTAATAAACTTACATCTCTTAGCCAGGATTCGAACCTGAAGCTTCTGGTACCAAAGGCCAGAGCGCTAACCACTTGACCATCAGACTGCAAATGCGTGAAAATTATCAAAGATTTGTTACTCAAAATGAATAGTTTTTATAAAGTATTTTGTTCAACTACCGAATTTTTAGTTTAAAATTTAAATTCATTTAATAAAATTTAAGAAAACTGGATGTAACGTTTTCTATAGTCGTTGCCATGCGAGTGTATTTTTAAGAATTTGAACATAATTCGCTTTGATGTAGTTTATTGTCAAAATATGAAGATTATTAGATAATATTTTTTTAATTAAAATACCTTTATTTAAAATATAAAATTATACACATTAAATTTTCTGCGCACTATAAAACGGTACTTATCTATACTTTAACTTCAATACTTCTCAAACTTTCTAAAATTTTTTTTGCATGGTGACCGCTTTAAAAAAATTTTGACGGCGGCTCGCGAACTCTTTCAAAATTTAAAATTTCGAACAAATATAATTAAATTATTGGCTGCAGTTAATGAATATAAAACGACAATTAAAAACAGTTTTAAAATAGCAAATTGCCATCTTGATATCAGTATAATTATAAAGTCAGTGACAATACAAAAATAAAACTAATTAATAAATTAAAGGCTATATGAAATAGACCTTTTAGTTAAGGTAATAGAACATCCAAAGTACAGGTAGCGTCATTTAAAAAACAAAATTTTACATTAAAAAAACTTTTAAAATTGTTATTATTGTTTTTATTTATTTTTATTTTATTGTAATTATTATTTTGGACCCTTTTAAAATTTTAATTAATTACAATTATCTTATGACACAAAAACATTTTTAAAATAACAAATAACCAATTTAACATCAATTTAACTGTTACGCTGATAACATGACAGCAATTAAAATGAATAATTTAAGAAGTAATATAAAAAAAAAAAAAGTCAATTCCTACTTTTTGTCCACTCTATTGCAGAAAGTCCTTTATAAATAAATTTCTTTCATTTTTTTAAATTTATTTGGCGCCATCTATTGGGTAGATACATGCAACTTAAACGTAAAAGAACTAAAATTAATTAATTAAATTTAATTACTGAATTAATATTTGAAAAAAAAAACTGTATTAACATTCAGTGTTATCCACTACAAGTTCAAAAAAATGTACTTGAACTTGAGTAGATGAATAAAAAAGTATTTTATGAACAATCGAAAATTTGAACAAGATATATATGGGGAGAGTGTGAGCTAATATAAGGAATTGAAAAACTAGATTTACAGGACAAGTAATTAAGATAACAGTTAAATACAACCTGCTTTGTTAAAGGAATAAAAAACTGAATATGACAGCAATCTCTAATAGCCCATAATTTTAACTAAGCAATTTTTTTACTGTCCCCTAGAGAATCAGTGGATTGGTTTGGTTTCTCGCTCTACGGTCATTTTTTGCACACTTGGGCTAATTAGACCAGGATCTACAGTTTAACGTGGATTCCGAGCATCCGTGCCACCTCCAGGATTCGTACCTTCAGCCTGTGGTAGAAAACGCCAAGACGCTAGCCAATTGGCCATCAAGCCACTAGAGAATGGCAGATACAAATTTGAGAACTTGTATCCTAGTTTGAACCACTGTTTTAACTAAATTCTAATCAATAGAATACCAATTAAAAATCTAAAAATAAATTCTGGTTTTTTATTTATATTTCATTAAGTTTCTTATAAAATACATAAAATTATTCATTTAAAATAGTTCAACTGTTAAAAAGTATTAATTCAAATTTTAATTTCGATCTTTTAGAAACTTGTTTTTATGCTAATTTAAACAGTTTTTAAATTTCTATTTGAATAAAATTTCTCATAAGAGTTGAATATGAATAAATTAGTTATTGATTATATGATGGTAAAAGAAAATCGGATAGAATGTACCTAAATAACTTTAAAAAAAAAATCAACTATGATCAATACTATGATATTCTGAACTTGTTAATTAAGTGGAATTTCTTTTTTATTAAATTTTTAATCAATTAGAACGGATTCGTGCAATTCTTTTTTTTTTTTTTAGGCTGCCTTTATTTTAACGCATTTTTAGATGTATCTAATTAAAACCCTCACTAAATTAAATTTCAAAAAGAAATCTTTCTTTTCTTCTATCTTAGAACAGTTTGAACTTTAAATTTTTTTTCTTTTTTTTTCGCAACGTTTTTGAGAAACACGTGTGATAATCAATTATTCTTAATCAATTATTTTTAAAATAAATGTTCGGTATAATAAATAAGTTAAGTTCTTACGAATGAACCAAAATTCAATTTTATGTCAATGAAGTTTTGTTTACTTAATTAAATTGTAACTGAAAGTAGTTAAAATTTCATTTAGTAAACATAAATAAAAAAAAAAATTTTTATCAGATTTTATAATATCTCAATTTAAAATTCGTTTTCTTTTTACATACATGTGTTAAATAAATTTTATATTTAAATAAATTTTAACTGTTTTCTTTGTTATTTGTAAAAAGTTAAATATCATGGGTTCATCAAATTAAATACTTAAAAGAGATTTGTTCGACATTTTTTTGTTACATTAAATAATTATGTAATATGAAAAAAAAAAACTGTAAAAACAATTTTAAAAGCAAATTAGACTAATAATATAATATAATTTTTAATAATACAACATCATCGTCATCAGTGGCGCAACAACCCCATGGTGGGCCAAGGTCTACTGGCAGATTTCTGAACAGGAAATGCTTCCTTTTTTACGAAGTAGGTTTGTCAGCCTTACGTTTTACGCTCTACGATCATATTAGATCGGAACCTACGGTTTAGGGTTGATTCCGAACCACTGCAAATATCCATGGTATCGCCGGGACTCGAACCCGAAAATTGTGGCACTAAGCGCCAGTCACTCGGCCATCAGGCCCCCTTAATAATATGACTAATAAAATAATTATAATAAAAACTAATAATGTAATTTAACTAATATAATATTTAACTATAAATTTAACTAATATTTAATAATTATATTCAATAATGCAATTTTACGACAGACAAATAAATTATTAACAAATATTGTTTAAACCCATATCGCTTCTTAACATACTACTCGTAAATTCCAAAGATATTAAGAAGAAAGATTATTTTCTTGGATCACTTTTTACGATGAAAGTGGTCTATGTTTGTGTCACTCAGAAGAAAAGTAATTAATTAGCATTTAGATATTTACAAATTAGCATCAGATAATATTTATTATTATTATTCTCTTAGCCCCATCAATTCTGACGAGTTCATTGATTATTCCCCAGAAGATTTCATGTTTCACTTATAAATATCCGAACAAACTCTGGCGCTCGGTACCACAGGTTTCGGGTTCGAGTCCCGGCGGTGTCATGGATATTTGTAGTGGTTCGCAATCCACTTTAAACTGTAGGTCCCGGTCTGTTAAGCCCTCGAGCGCAGAAGATGACCGTAGAGCGACAAACCAAACCAAAACAATCCGAATAACCCACCGAAGGACATTGAAGGTAAGGAATCACTTTCTGGGAGGACATTTAGGGACAACCGCCCCCATTTGTAAGTGATGTTGATTGAAACATGAAAACATCTAGTCTAGCAGTTTAATTATGATTACTAGTCATTTATATTTGAATAGCCTTGGCCTCGAGTCTCCTTGTTTCTGAAAGCAGTGACTGCAATGAATGCCACCAGGGGTTTCTGAACTTCAGCTCTAAAACAAGAGTCAAGAAATAGCTTAAGTGTAATAAATACCTTTGTAAATTTGCATTTTGTTTCTGGAGAAATCTAAAATCTGATATCGATATTAAATCAATTATTTTAGAAATGAAATTTCTGCTATTCCACAAAGAAATGTATTTTAAATAATGTGTTTTATTGAATATATGAAATTATTTTAACGGAATAAATGCAAAAATTTAGATAAAACAGTTTAAAAGGTGTATATTTTTAAAAACTAGTATCTTGTGGAAATATTGTACTTCTAACAAATAAAATCTTAAGTTAAAAACAGAAAAAAAGGAAATAAACTTTCTAATAAAATTATTGTGTCTACAAATTAAAAAATGAAATAACTATGTTAATTCTTATTGTTTTTTTGGAATCCTGATTATACCTTTATTTTCAGTATTAATAGTGAAAATAAAGAGATAAAATAAAGGGATATTTCAATGCCTAATATTTTATTTGTGATATTTTACTTGAAATGCCATAGCTGTATTATGAACTCCTTAAATTTGTTGAAGTTATTAATTATTTTATTAATTATTTTCTAAATTAAGGCTTGAATTCCCTTTCTAAGGTAAAAAAAACTTAATTTCGAACTTTGACAAATAATTAAAACAATTAAACAAATTTCTGCGAATTTTTTTTTCTGAAATACAGAACTAATTTCTAGTTATACTATAAAGTACACTATTTCTTATAGGAATAAAAAAAAATTAATAAATAAAACAGAATTACTAAAAATAAAATCTATTGATAACATTCAAAAATATTATAAGGATTTAAATTTTGAGAAATTTAATTTCAATTTTTAATTTTTTAACTTAAGATTTTTTTATAAATTATAACCTTTAAATAATTAATATTTATTATATTTCTTAAATTTAAATAGGCTCAAAATAGTTTTAAGTTCAGAAAATATAATTAAACTATACAATTTTCCCCTAATTCCCTCTTAAATTTTCCCTTACAAATTTACCATATAAGCCACTTACCCAGCAAAACTGCTAAGGTCGGCAGTAAAACACTCAACATGTGGAGGAAAACTCTTTTTGCCAATCCATGGGGAAAATGCGACCCGTTTCCATCCACGCTCGGGACAAGACTAGGGGAAAACTTCCTGACCACGCAGAAAAGACAACTTTATAGGGCGCGCACGCGCGTTTTTCCCCTTTGCAGTTCGGTCCGTAAGATACTTAATTATTTTTTTTTTTTTCTCATTTCTTTTTACATTTATTGGATTAGAAGCCATTTAAAGTCATACAGATAACTATTCAATTTTATATATTAAAGTATTTCCTCCTGATAAATTTTTATGGGGTATTTTGAATTTTTTTATATAATTAATAATCCAATATATTTTAAAGTTTTCCTTCTAGTATGTCAGGTTTTCGTTTTTTAAGGAATATAGCAACTGTTGAAATTACATTTTGTTATGATTAGTAAATGGTCAGAAAAAGTCTCGAAATAGTCGTCAGGAAAATTTATTTGCAACTTGAAATTTTAAATTATACATACATATTTATATATATATATATATATAATATAATTCAAATATATATATACATATATATAATTCAAATTATTTTAATTAAGCATTAAGCAGTTTCTTATATTTGTCTAATTTTTCAATGATGTATGTAAAAACTAAAGATAATAATTTTTTTTTTTTTAAAGAAGTAAAATATATTTAAACTTCTTAATACGAGAAAAATGTACTAAAAGACTTTTAGACTTTAGACTTTTTGTCGTTACTTTTAAGAGGGCCTCATGGCAGAGTGACTAGTTCTCTGTCGGTGTCACAGGTTTCGGAATGGAGTCTCGACGGTGCCATGGATATTTGTAGTGGAATGGAATCCACTTTAAGCAGCATAATATGACTGTAGAGTGTTGGGCGTAGGAATGACAACCCTACCCTATAAAAAGAAAACATCTCCTGTCTTAAAATCTGCTAGTAGGCAGACGGCCTAGGCCCAACATAGGGCTGTGGCGCCAATGATGATGATGATGATTATTTTAAGAAAATATTCTGAGAAATAAAAAAATTCTTAATCAAATATACAAAAATGAATATTTTTCTATTGAAATAATTTGAAATTTAAAATTAAATTTTATTAATTTTCAATTCGTCAGAGTAATAAAAAATTTTATAACTTAAAACTATAATGGTGAGAATATAACTCTGTCCATTCTATTTTTATCTAATGCATATCCACAAATCTAAAAAAAAAAAAATCAGTTCTTTTGATTAATTAATAGAAACTAATTTGATATAATCAATCAACGTAAAATAACAAGGTGTTTTAGTTTCCTATTTCCTATGTTAAAGACTGGGAAATTTAGAACGGTTGTCGACTGAATTAGGGGCCTGAGGACCGAGTGACTGTCGCTCAGTGCCTTACATTTCGGGTTCGAGTACCGGCGGTGCCATGGATATTTGTAATGGTTCAGAATTTACTTTAAACCGTAGGCCCTAGTCTAATATGACTGTAGAGTGTTGAGCGTAGGTTTGACAACCCTACCCCGTAAAAAGAAAAAATCCTCCCCCTGTTTCGAAATCTGCCAAACAGGCAGATCGCCTTGACCTACCATTGGGCTGTTGCGCCATGATGATGATGATATAATTAGTTATCCTACATATAATCTTACCATAGAACTAAACAGATTGGGGGTCTGATGCCGAGTGACTACCGCTCTGGTGCTAGGTGCAATAGATAATTGTAGTGGTTAGAAATCCATTTTAAACCATAAGTCTTGGTCTAATATAACTGTAGAGTGTTGAGCGTAGGGCTGACAACCCTACCCCATAAAAAGAAAACTAATCCTCCTATCTTGAAATCTACTAGTAGGCAGACGGTCTTGGCTCACCACGGGTCTGTTGCGCCATTGATGGTGATGATGTTGACCGAATTCTATTTTCCCTGATTATTTTCGGAATCTTGATTTTCAATCTTTATATTTTTTTTCCGAATGAAAAACTCACCACAGTATCAAACAAAGAAACGCGTTATATATTTCCTAATTATATGATATTGATAATTGTTAAACAGAATAATAATAAAGAGTTTAATAAATAAATAAATCTGAACAGGAATGCCGATTTTAAAACCTTTTGAGTAATTCAAATTGATCACTTTCAATCCTATATCTACAAGAACTCGAATTCATTTTATTTAAAATGAAACAAAAAAAAAAAAAAAATATTGATGATGATGATGAAGAAATGCTGATATGAAAAGTTTTTGAAATTGATATTTTACTTACGCATCAGCATATTTCAATCGTCAAACATTTAAAGGAAAAGCAACTACAAGAACAAAAAAAAAAAAAAGATCGATGTTTTCTTTTTCAATCTTCTGAATATTCCGGTAGCAGGTCATTATTCATGGTAAAAGCAGCTGGTCGATAGGGAGTTAAGTGGCATGGGTTTCTCTGTGATGTATGAGCTAATTGCCATGACAATGGCCAAACATGCTGTAGCGACGATGTTGTTTATATAAGGAGGGACACGTGTTGGGCTCGAGTGAGTATTGCCATTATACCCTGTCAATAGAGAGCAATTGGGTGATTGCAGTGCGTCAACTGTCAGGATAATATTCATTTCCTGTAATGAATATTCTGTTATTATAGTTTTCAAGGAATTTTTAGTGTAGTAATAACATTTAAATCACTATTTTATTTTATTCCAATAAGGACGTTATGCTTTTGTATACTGATAAAAAAAAATTGCTATATTGTTAACTTTATAAAATGTTGTTACTTTTAAGCCAATCAACGCTTTTCCTTAAAATAGTTTTTTTTTTTTATCCTACTTGGTAGACAGCAACATCTGGAACAAGTCCAAGAACCCGTGTGGTCTCATGGAAGAAGGGAAGAGAGGGGAGGGGGCAGTTTCTGATGTGACGGAGCACTCGTAGGTAGAAGTCTGACTTGGATCTGGGACGCTAAAGAAGGAGGGTAGTGCCTTCCAGCAAGACTTTTAGGGGTAACTAATCTGCATTTGTGTATCGTATGGGAGAGAACCTGGAAAACTCCCACTACGTAGTCCGACTCACGGGGAAGATGTTGAATAACCAAGACGTCATCGAATCTCCTAATTTTCTGAAACGATGTCTACAACAAACGGCCAGAACCTCCGCCCCAATGCTCACCAGTAAGCCGTGTTGCCACTGAGCCACGAGTCGGGTCCTTAAAAGAGTGATGGAGTGCATTGCCTTCAGCCGTTTTGTCATCATGAAAGAGGAAGTGCTGGATATTTTAAGTTTGATTTTTATAAAAGTCATACTAATGTCGGCGTCCTGTTTGAAAGTTTTATTGTGATAAATATTCAATTAATCATATATTTCTTATTTTCTCAGCAAATAAAATTCATACTTTTATATGAATTCATACAAATTTACTATTTTTAATTTCTAAAAATATATACATTTCCGTAAATTAGTAATTAATTTGAAGTAAATTAATAATTTAATTTAATCTTTTGAAATTATTTCTTCTTCATTGAAGCAACAGTACCATGCTAGCCCAAGGCCATCTGCCTATAGACAGATTATGAAACAGGAGATGTTTTCTTTTTACAGGGTCGAGATGCCCAACAGTCATATTAGACCGGACCTACGGTTTAAAATGAATTCCGAACCACTACAGACATCCATAGCCCCGCCGGGACTAGAACCCGAAACATGTCTGACCGAGCGCCAGTTCCTCGGGTATCAGACCCCTATAATACTTTTCTAACTATTAATTTAGTACTATTGCGAGGGTAACTCTGAAATTTTCGGTTTGGTTTGTCACTCTACGATCATCTTGTGCACACGTGGATTCCGTCTTGTCATCTTGTGGATGCCGAACTACTACAAACATCCATGGCACCGCCGGGACTCGAACCCGAAACCTCCGGTACCGAGCGCCAGAGCGCTAGCCACTCTTAATTCAGGCCCCTGAAGTTTTTGATACAGTCGCAGACAACAAACGCAGGAAAAAAATATTCGTTAAATTTGAAAAAGGAAAATGGAATTGACGCGAGGGTATTATCGCGCTATGATTTTCTATGATTTTAAAGTGGGTTAAATCAAGAAGAATGCCTTTAACGAGCACAACTAGCATATGGAGACGAAGCTCTATCTCGTGCTACTGTATCTAGATGGTTTACAGAATTTCGTAGAGGTCGAAGTTCTCTGCTGGATCAAGAACACACAGGAAAACCTTCATCCAGTTCCAGAAAATGTGTCGGCCATACGAAAATTGTTAGTCGATGATATTCGCTGCACTTGCCAAATGATACAGAAGAAACTTAACATTGGATCCGCAGCTATACATAGAATTATTCATGAAGAACTGCATATGAAAAATTAGTTTGTCTTTGGGTTCCATATAATTTAACAGAACACCAAAAACGGAGCTTATCAGAATCTGCTAAGACGGGTGGTGGCAAGGGTGCTTGTGAGTGGTTCGTAATCTACGTTAAAACTGTAGGTCCCTGTCTAATTAGCCCAAAATATGTACAAAATGACCACAGAGCGACAAACTAAACCAAACTATCGTCATCATTGGCACAACAGCCCAGTGTGGGCAAAGGCCGTCTACCTACTAGCAGATTTCGAGACGAGAGATGTTTTTCTTTTTACGGGGTAGGCTTGTCAGCTCTACGTCTAACAGTCATGTAAGGGACCTACGGCTTAAAGTGGATTCCGAACCACTACAAACATCCATGGCACCGCCGGGACTAACCCGAAACCTGTGGTATCGAGCGTTATCCACTCGGCCATTCAGGCCCAAAACTAAACTATGCTAAACCTCAAATACTGTTTCTATACTAATACTCATCAAGTTACCCTAATCCATTAAAGTATATGCCTTATGCTTATTTTACAATTGCAGACATTAAATAAACTATCAAAAGCATGCAATTGAATGAAACAGTCTGGTTAGAGTTTTCAAAAACTCGCAATATCTAGTACTTAATACCATCAAACTAAACTTATTTACTGAAGGGTTACCCTAATCCATTCACGTGTGTGTTCATAAAAGAATAAGAATTGCATGACGACCTCTCATTATTCGACTGAACATTTTATAGACTTTTTGCATGTTTCTTCCCATTTTGGACTATCACCAAGTATCTCTAAATTAATTCTATATTTTTTTACGTCGTTTATAATCCTTTTTCAACAATGTTACGTGTTGGCTCACTCGGGGCCTAGACTTAAAAAAAAAAATGTCGACAAAACATGCGTTTCTGTCAACAGGAAGGTCGGATTGAAATTAATCAAGTTTCAAAGAACAATTAATTCCAGGGAATTACTGCCGTAGCCATATTTTTATTGATTTCAGCACGCTAATTCCCTGAAACGTTTCGTTGTTAAGAAAAAGTTCAGAATAGAAAAGGGTACGAGAAATGTGTCCTTTAATATTAGTTGACCCTTAAATTAGCCAAGTGCACAAAATATTTTGTCATTTTTTCTGAAATATTTTTAATGTTACGAAGATCTGAGTAGCTATAATAATATAATTAACAAAGTTTATAATAATTACTGGAAACAAATTGTTCTCATATTTTACCCGTTCTTTACCTGTACATTTTTTTGCTACTTAATAGATACTTTTTGTATAATACAAAATGCTTGTTATTTTAAATATTAGCATAATCGATTTTAAAATTATAAATTTAATTTAAATAAAATTAAAGCAAAATGATGTCGAAAATTTTATCGTTTGTTTTGGAATACTACTACACCACACCGCATATTGTGCCTAGAGCTGAGTTGCCCCTTTACAGTTTGGGAATGATGTGGGTGAGAAGTCTGATTGGGCTCTGAAGCTCTACGGTCATATGAGACCGGAAGCGACGTCTTAAAGTGGATTTCGAACAACTACAACATCCATGGTATCGTCGGAATTCGAACCCGAAACCTGTGGCACCGAACGCCAGACACTCGACCATTCAGGCCCCAACAAGTATGTTTTGGATTGAAATACGTCTTTCGCAGGATGCGAGAAATATACTTCCTCTCCGAGTGAGAACTATAGACCAACCGCCTATTTCCCTTGAGCTTCACAAGGGGCGCTCTTGCCAGTGCGTAGAAGGAAGCATGGTTACAGTACTGTTTTAATTAATTATAATTAGTGTGAGATATAAATATGAAGTAAAATAACATTTGAAAGGAAATAAACATTAATAATATTAATTCATAAAAAATTAATGTTTTTTTTTCTTTTTTTCGTTTACTTTCACTACGAAGAAAGAAGATTTTTTTTAATTCATTATTATTTTTTTTTTTAATCCATATTCTTACATACGAAAGGTTCATCATCATCATCACTGGCGCAAGAGCCCCATGGTGGACCAAGGCCGTCTGCTTGCTGGCAGATTTCGAGACAGGAGATGTTTTCTTTTTACGGAGTAGGGTTATCAGCCCTACGTCCAACGCTCTACAGTCATATTAGAACGGATTCTACGGTTTAAAGTGGATTCCGAACCACTACAAACCTCAATGGTCCGACCGGGACTCGAAAACGAACCCTGTGGCACAATGTTCCAGAGGGCGAGTCACTCGGCCATCAGGCCGTTGCAAGAGGTTCAACTCATTAAAAATATAAACGAATTACCAATCAACATTAGCTATCTGTCTTTCATTTACCCTCTTCACATATTTCTTCATCGACAAAAAAACAACAACTTCATAATCGCATTAAACTTTGCCAAACTTTCCGGATCGCTTTGTAATTCGATTTTTTCCCCTCCAGTATTTCATTTTCATTTTCGAACAAAAATGGCAGTAGAGTAGGAAACGAAATTAGCGAACACAGTTCCAATTCGATTAAAAGTCTGGAAACACAGAATCGTCATCACCCAAATGACGGTTTAAGAAAAAAGAAAGTTCCTTCAATTACTGGAACAGGAATGGGTTACGTGCGGTTGCAGTTGAATCGCTCACTTTAAACGCTTCTTTAAATATTCATCGACACAAGAGGCCGGTGTTGTAGCTGAGGGGGGTGCCTGCCCTCTCTGGGACAAGGCTTCGATGCGAATAAAACCGCTTGAAATTCGTTTGGGACTATTAGGGACACGTGGCTCTTTTGCCTTTCGCCCGCTGGAGAATGGGGCAATAGCCTTGTTGGAAAAGTTTTATTCCAACTCGATTTAATCCAATTTCTGTTTTTCTTCAAGTAATTTCTGTTCTGAGAATTTAAAGAACAGATATGTGGTTTCCCTGAGTAAATTAAGGTTTATTATTATTTTTTTTTTTTTACCCTGCATTTTGTGACAAAAAACCGTCGAGTTTTATTTTGTTATTCATTACTACAGTTTTATTACGTATTTCTTTATACACTTAAGAGCCAAAACATTATGACCACCCCTACATTTTGCAATGAACTCGCCTGGATGATGTGGAAGGCACGTGATCAGGTGGAAGTGGTATTTAACTGGTAGTAAGTGGTGGTATTAATCCATGCCAAGGCTGGGCTGAAGCTGTGTTGCGCGCCAAAGGTGGGCCAACTCGTTATTGACAGGTGGTCATAATGTTTTGGCTCTTGAGTGTATTTTTAATTTATATTTGTTATTTTTATTATTATTATTTTGTGTGTGTGTAATTGAAGTGGATTTTTTTAGAAACTTTTCAATACTTGAAAGGCTAATTGTTTTTTAATAACATCGAAGACTGGGTCGTATTGACCATGCCACTGTGAGTAGCCCAATACAAACTAGCCTTGAAGAAGGCATGTCATGTCATCATGCATGCACCGACGAACGCTGTTACTCATTTAGCACTAACCAAGGGGCACGTGTAGCGTGAAGATATGCTATTGATGCGAGTGACACTACCCTCACAACGTTCTGCCAGTCAAATGACACCGGGACCTACGGTTTAAAGTGGATTCAGAACCACTGCAAACATCCATGGCCCCGCCGGGACTCGAACTCGAAACCTGGGGCACCGAACACAAGAACCTAGACACTCGGCCACCAGGCCCGAAAGTTGAATAGTTGAAATAGGAAGAAAAATACCACGTTTTTAGCGTGAAAAAGTTTATCTCTTGATGGGAAATAGTATATATTTATACTTCAATTATTTCATCTAGCAAAAAAAATCACCTGTTTCAGTCTTGGTTATTGAAAGATTACCTAGAACATGTATGAAATGTTTAAAATATACATATATTTAATACTTTTTTAAATATGAGTTTGAAAACTAAAGAGTTTAAAAACGTTTACTACTGTTATACTGTTAGAAAGTTTAGCAGATTTTATTCTCTTGTCTTAACTTTTTTTATTTCTTGCCAGTTATCTAAAAGCATTATTGTCCCTGTCAGAATTTTATCATTTTCTCTTAGTAAAAATAAGTAAATAAAAGTTGCTGTAAATATAACTACCTATATATATTTCTTCTTCAGTGGCTTAACAGTCCCATTGTGGAGTGCCAGCCACTCAGCCTTCAAGACCATATAATAATAATATTAATATAATTTAAATATTTTTTTTTGTTCCAATGCAGCTGGCAAACACTTAGACAGCTTGGTTTTGGATGCCTTAAGGCAAGCGCTGCGCAGATATTACTCACTGTGCATTATCCAGGGGGCGCGTGTAACTTGATGCTAAGCCACGGATGCGGTGCAATAATGCCCCCGCAACGCTCCGATCCTATTAGGACTGGGATCTACGGTTTAAAGTGGATTCCGAACCACTACAGCACCCACGGGCAAAGCCGGGATTTGAGCCCGATACCTGTGGTACCGAACGCCAGGCGCTAGCCATTCGGCCATCAGGCTCCCTTATATAAATATATAATTTAAACAAAAAATTTTATTATTTGGTAATGTTCTTTTTAGAGAAGCAGTTTTTTGAGAATTTTTTTAAATGAAGAGAGATGCTCATATTCTTCTTCTAAACGTCTTTATATAATGAAAATATTATATAATGAATATATAATAAATATTATATAACGAATTTGTTTAGAAGTTAATTCTGAAATTGTTCATAAATATCAGAAAAATTAATGTACCCATTTTTTAAAAATGAAAAGTTATTTTTTTAAAAAAGATTTCTACACATATTAAAGAAAGCCACTGTAAGATGATATTAAGCAATATGGAATTGCTTCGAATTTTTGTGAATTGTTTCCTAATTTAAGTTTCTTTTTTTTAATAAAAATTGTGTTTAATTAATTTATCAAATTTGTCCTTTTTTCACACATTTATGTAGCATAAATGAATTATTTTAACTAGAAAATTAATTCTTTTTTGTGCTGATTAGATCTTGATTATTTTTAAAAATGTTTCAAAATATGTTTTACTTTTAAACTAGCTCATATTTTAGATGAGTATTATTGATGTGTGCTAAAATTTTGCCTCCCCTTTTTTTTACTTTAAAGAAATACTTCATTTTAGGAATTTTTCAGCTAATTATTTGTATAGGGAATATATTTTTTAAAAACGAAACATATATTGCCACCATTTTTGTTGCACAAGTTTTAATCAAATATATAATAATTTTACTTCGAATTTCTCATATTCAAACTGTTTATATACATCTTAGATTTTAAACCCTATTTTTCAAACAATATTTAAGAATTTTTAAATGAATTTGAACTTAATAAAAATGGAATTCAACATTTTAGCTTCAATTTAATGAGATAATTTTTACATATTCCTTAAGTAAGATAAAATTAAACAAATAGGGCTACTAGATTATTAGAAAATCAGTGTCAAGATCTATCAAATTAAGGTCACCCAACTTTTCTTTTCATTAACGACAATTCATTACATTTACGATCTGCAATTTGCTACTGCTATCTCATTAAAAGGACTTCCCTCGATCAATTCAGATTACTTCCATTTATGATCGCTAAAAATAATAGCTATAACTTGTGCTTTCCGAGTATATAATAAATTTTTAATAAGATTCAGTAATAAGTTATTATAATTTGATACGCCTATCATGTTAATATCTTCACACAAACAATAATTATCAAAGACATATATATATATATATAGAAGAGAGGGAGATATATAATAAATTTCGTAGTCACAAAAATTAAAAAGGAGATATAAAGCACGTTACATGAAATTATCATAAAAATATTGGTAAAATATAAATGCACCAGCACTTGTTACCTATAAGATTTGCGTACTCACTTAACTGGTTACTTCATAAATTGAAAAAAAGGTTCTTGAAATTAAAATTTTTATGGAGTGCTGCACTCTTCCCACGAGAAGAAATACAGCATTTCCGTTCCCAGGGGAAAACAATGTATATTCTTTAGCAAGTGCATAATAACAAACTATCACTCAAATCTGACAGCAAATAATCAGTGTCGTGAGTATTCATACACATGCAAATAGTGTCTTTCCTAATGAGAACAACCTGTCACTCAAATCTGAGAGCAGTTAATTAAGGTCATGGATATTGAATTGCACTGAATATCGCCATGAAATTAGCAATTGCCTGTGCGACCTTCACAGGTCTAAACAATTACAGATGGAATATGGACTACACAAGTTGTTGCATCGTGACTGGGGATACACCATGGGTTGAGAAAATGTCTACTCAAATAAGAAGTGAAGGAAGCTGATCCTCCCTCCCCCCTTGACGTATTTTCTTAAAGGGAGGTTTTTGGAGAAGGAAAAAAAACAGTTCTGCGACGAAGAAGGGTTGTTTTTCTCTCTTTCTGTGAAGTGACAGAACAGCCAGAGTTTCCGTCTATTTTCAATGTGAACCCCTTGTGGTTTCATGTATCACGCCGTGTGATAGTTAAGGTCTGTCTCAGACCAGGTGCATTAGATTCATCGTATACTCGAGAACTCTGAAAATCTCCGGCCTCCTTCGAGTGAACTGAACTTACGAATCAAATTTATATCTTTAATTTTCATTTCTTTGTAAATAATATAATACCCCAGAGTTCTGTATCAATATATAAATGCTTGTAAAGAAAAATTAAAGTGTTAACCCTGAACCTGAAAGTGGCTCTTTTTTTTTTAAGCGGTTATAGGTCTAGTAGAGGTCAGGACGTTACAGGGGCAAAGGTTATAAGAAGATTAATTTGTAGTGGGAGAGAGATTATTTGGTACTTCAAATAATAACTGTACCTTTTATTTAAGTTGGAGGACTTCATATCAGAACAACATTAAGTTTACACATAAAAATCATAAATTTATTACAAAAGCATATAATTATTATCGACTTACCTTTACATGAATAGATATAGTTACGTTCTAATAACAAAATTTCACATTTTTTTCTTTTGGATGCGTTCTCACAAAAGACTTTGTAAAAAGTACGTTTATTTCACCATAGTGTTGTTCCCTATGTTTAAAAAAAAAGTGGCTGGTATCAAATTAGGATATTACTGTTAAAAAGAAAACTATTACAACAAAATCTATATCAAGGCTATAAGGCTAAGTAAAATAATTAAATTAAATATTATTAATTAAATTATAATTATAATTATAATTAAATTACATTAAATTATAATTATTAACTAAATTAAATATGCTAACTTAAATGTGTATATTAAAAAATAATAAATATTTTAAATATATTTTCAAGATATACTAAATAATTTCATCCAATTTTACACAATTAATCATTATTATTGTTTAAAAAAATGTATGATAATTAAAATAAAATTAAGGATTAAAGGTTGTGTTAAATAATTAAAATATCATGAAAATTCAGTTGTACATGAAGGATATTAATTATACCAACATTAAAAAATATATAATTTTAAATAATATATCATTTAGTAATGATGATAATTACCACATAGCACAAATGCATCATACGAAAATCTTCTCAAGGTACTATTATAAGCAAATATATTATTATTTTAAGCTAATACATGAGCATGGATGATTTCCAATCCTTGAAAAATAAATTATCCGATGTCTTTTCCATGACAGTCGCAATCAATTTGCCCTATAACATTTCAAAAAGTTCGAGCAAAATCTATCTCACCTCCAATTTTTTGAAATTTTTACGAAATCACGTTTTTTGAAAGTCCGCCATTCATCAACACGCGTGAATTTCCCCCTTGCAATTATAAAATTCACAATTCGAAACGAATCCTCTTTTTTTTTTTATACCAAACTCGGTTGATTTTCCTACAAGCACAACTTCAACCTCAACGTCAGTTGTAAGTTTCAATTATGCATGCCCTTTTTTGGGTAATGGCTCGGAACCTTGCTTTGCCCTAGAAATGGTTGGTAAAACAGTGGGGAGATTTATTTCTCCGATTCGTCATATTATAAATTCTGGTAAATGTTAAGCCCGAACCGAGTTTTCGAATCGCCATGAAGTCACGTAGTTGTCGGTAGCGAAACGCATTTGGAATGATTTGGTCAAAACGATTTCGTTGGTGTTGCCAATACGCGCATAGTATTTTTCTCGGTTCCATCCATCATATGGTTTTGAATCGTTTGTAGGCGAAAAGAATGAATTAAAATGTATTTTTGTGGGGAAAAATTCATTTGTTAGCTGTCGTTTAAAGGTTAACAAAGCAGATCTTATTACGTTAATATTTTTGTGGTACAAAATAACATTTTAATATAGAAAACTAACTTTAACACTATAACTTCCCTTTACTTCTTCTAAATAAAACATTGAAAAAAAAAAACGATCATTCATATCATTCATATCAAATTCATAACAAAAATAAATAAATAAAACACAAATAAATAACTAAATAAAAACAAAAATAATTAAATAAATAAATAAAACAAAACAAAAATAATTAAATAAATAAATAAAACAAAACAAAAATAATTAAATAAATAAATAAAGCAAAAATAACAAACATGCATTAAAAGAAAACATTTTAATCGGATAGACCGATATACAGGGTTACCCATAAAATTTAGAATTATATGAAAGAACAAATTCATAATATCAATCTTAAATAATAATAATAAGAAGAAAAAATAAGTAGAAAATAATAATAGAAGAATTAAAAAAAATCTATGGAATTCCAAACGATTTTCTTTTCTTGAAAGAACTAATTTTCACTTTGAAATAAAATGGTCTTCGCTTTCATCAGACGATTTTTTTAGAATAATTTTTACATTATGTAAGTGTTTAATGATGTATTTATTAGCATGTGAAAAAAATGAAAGATATCAAGGACACGAAAAACAAAGCTTTCAAAACAACGCTCATAATTTTACAGGTAATAAAATATAATTCTTTAAAAAAATAATCATTTGAGTACAATAATTTTTCTACAATAAAATTCTGATTGTTGTAAATGAAATAATTTAAGATTCAAAACATTTTTAGACTGCATTAAATATTTTGTCCTTTTAATTTAATAATGTCGTATTAATATATACATATCCTCGAAGATTAAATTTGTATAAATAGATTCCAGATTAAATAAAATATGAGATAAAATAAAGTTTCTCTTCATATATATATATATATATATATATATATATATATATAGTTGATTTAAATTTGATGAATAACAGTTGGATTCTTATAAAACATTTTAAATGCAAAATATAATTTTTTTAATAATATTTAAATTTAAAAATTACTGATAAAATAATTTTTTTCTTTTATTATATAGCATATGTTTTTACTATATGAATTTAACTTTCTTATTGATTGATGTTTAAAATAATGACTAGTTTAATGAAAAATAAAATTACCAAAACTCAAATTCATTTACAACTAAATTTATCAATTTTCGTATTCTATTTTTCACATTTTTGTGAATTAGGAAATTTTAAATTTAATAATGTAATAATGTTCTTAATAATTGCATAAAATTATGAAAAAAATATATATTCACATTCATGTCTTCTGAAATATATTCAATAAGTTTTATAAAAATTATAAGCATTAATCTGCATATTAATCTGTTTAATAAAATATTGTTTTTAATCAAAAATATATTTCATAATAAACACACAATAACAAACAAAAAATTTTCAAGTAAACTAAACCAGAAATTATATAGAGGGAGGTTATTTTATTCTATAAGTTCATATAATATTTTGTAAATTTTTCTAAGCCATTTTTTTTTTTTCTTTCCAGCTTATAATTTTAGTGGAACATTTACGAGAAATAAGTTTTTTTTCCATTATTTATGCATTTAACTTCGAATTTATTGTTCTTAAATAAATGCATTGATTGTAAAGATAATAAAATTACTAATAATATTCTAAATTGGAATTTTCTTTATTAAATCTTTTAAAACATATTCATATTTAAACATTTGTTACTATTATTGATAAAAGAAGTATAAGGTCTGTATATAATGTAACGGTACTGGCTCGAAAAAAAGCTATTTATTTAGCAGAGATTTTTTTTGTAGAGATAGGAAAAACTGTTCATTTTTGTTAACGTTGTCAACCATTAATGTTCATATAAATTATCGCTTAATTTTATAAATATTTATATTATAATATATTTAACATATATATATTAAAATTAACACTCCTAATTATACAATGTGTAGTTAAGTTATATATAATATTTAATATATATTATAATAATTATAATATGTTTATACATGAGAATATTATTTTTATTAATATTATTACATTATATATTATATTAAAATCACAGGATGCTAAACCAGGGGAACATGGAGGATGTTCCAGTATGGTAAAACTGCTTCACGTAGAATGCGGCGTAGAGATAGAAAGAAAACTGTTAATTTTCGTTAACATTGTTAATCATTACTGTTAATATAAATTTAAGTTTAATTTTATATATATTTATATTATACATTGTAATATATTTTACATATATATATATATATATATATATATATAACATTCTTAGTTTTTATAATGTTTGGTTAAGTTACATATTATATTTACTATATATTATAATAAATATAATATGTTTATGTATTGCTTATATCTGAACAAATAATTTTTATTATATATTATATCTCATATTAAAGTCATATTATGCTAACTCAGTGCAACCTGGACGATATTCTATTAGTAAACTGCTTCAAGTAGAGACGAAAAAATCTTTTACTTTTCATTAATGGTGTTAATCGTTATGTTAGCATAAATTAACGGTTAATTTTATATATAGTTATATTAAATATTATAATATATTTAACACATACATTATATTAATATTACACTCGTTAATTATTTAATGTGTTTTCTAGTCATGCATATGAATACTATGCAACTAACAGCATTAATTTGAACTGTACTGTAACATAGAATATTTTTAAAGAGAAACGAAGAAAAACGTTACATAATTTTATTATATTTAATATATCCAATAATACAATTAATTTTTTTTTTTCATCTGCAGAAAATTAAATTTTCTAATTCAATATCCTAGACTAAAAGAATTAAACAAGCGCATTTTGATTTAGTTTTTCTTTTAAAAATTTTATATTGAAAGAGACATTATTTTTAGATAAAATTTGTTGTTCGTAATTTTTAATCACAATAAATATGTCGATTACTTAAATAAAATTAAAAAAATTATGTGTAATTATAAAAAGATTATAGAAATTCTGAGCATGATTTTAAATATACGAATTTTTCATTATAAATATTACTAAATACTACTTTTTCTTAAACGCATTACTGAAGAGACTCGATTGCTATTTTGACAATAGGTGTAAAGCGTCTCGCATCGATAGTTAGGCTACCTGGTGGAAGTTTTCTGAGTTTTCTCCCATATGACACTCAAATACGGGACAGTTACTTTAATAGTCCTATCAAAAGGAGCTGTTCTTCCTTCATCACCCATCGGTGGCTGTTCTTAGATTACATAAGATATACATAAAGCCCGCCGATGTTTAATAATAGTAAAAGCAGAAAAAAACATGATATTGCTTAGATTCAAGAAAATTATATTTAATTAAATCGTTCATCAGAGTAAAAGTAAAATAAATTGAAAGGAAAACGTGATTAACAATTTAATATTTTTAAAAGCTCTGGCATTCAATAGTTCCGATTTTATTATTATTTTTAAGGCTGATGTTATTAATAAGCAGATTTAAAGTATCTTTTATATTGGTCAATTCTTAAATAAATTGAATCATTTGATTTCGTAAAATCATTCATTTAAATAATTCTTGCAAATGGCATTTTTAAGTAAAAATTAAATCTTAGCATCGTATGGTTATGTTTAATTATTTCAATGAAAAAAAATATCATGAACGATTTGAGGGAAAAGTATTAGTTAAAAAATTATCATTAGAAACTCATATAAACAAAATTTAAACTTACGAATTTGAAATCACAACCGTTATTAATCCATTCACTACATAAAATGTATGACTTTCTGTATGTCGTTTAGTATAAATTACACCGAGAAAATATTTTATTAAATAGAACTTGAAATAATCAATATTATATTGTAAAAGTTTAAACATAATTTTCAAAACACTATCGTCTAACAGATGGCAGCACAAGTAAAAAGTTCGTATTTTTTTTTTTTCCGGAAAAGGCAATACAAATATTTTCTCAGCGTGTGTACCCCTTTAGGAAGAAATTATAAATAAAAAAAATTTGAAATAAAAAAAAAAAAATTAAATAATTACAAAAATTTAGCCACTCTGTATAATGCTGAAATTGTCATAAAAATATAGCAAAATATGAAGTCATTCAAAAATAATTTGTAACTAACACAGTTAACTAATCTAACCATAGTCGAAAAATAATTCGAAAACTATACGAATGAATATTGAATTTTAATATTTTTAAATTATTAATCTGAATATAAAATAATATAATAATCCAAATTTTCTTAAATAATTAACTTATGATGTGAATAATAATAATAAAGCATTTTGGTTATATTACAAATATTTAATAAAATTATTATTAATATAATTCAAATCATTTTTAAAAATAATTGTTTTCTTTCATTTAAAACAATAAAAATTGTAATAACTTGTAAAAACAACAATTGTGTTTACAAAACTTTTTTCGAAACTTTAAAATGAAAATAATCACCAGAAATAAAAATAAAACAGTCAGTTTAAATTTGTTCAGAAAAACTAAACACAGCAAATAATTGAAATTACAATGCTTTTATCAAAATATTTGCTTTATTATTATATCTATTTACATTTTATAACTGATAATTTATTGTTTACATAATCCGGCAAAGCCCTCTTAGATACAAAGATATAGACAAAATAAGATTTGCTTGGTGACTGATATACTATAAAATGTAGACAACAAACAAAAGATTTCGAAATTGTTATCTATTCTTTCACCATCTTTTACTCATATGAATGAAATGGCGATCAAGCTTCGTCGATGTGATACTTCTTTTTTCCTTTTACCCTGAAATATTCAAACCTCAGCTAAAACACATATATTTAAAATTATTTCCATTAATATAAATAGACACACACACACACACACACACACACAAATAACACATTTCGAACAAAGTAATATAAGTTATTTAAAAGATATGTTTATCTCAAATAAAACCTAAATTTCTTATATTTATAAATAGAAATTTTAATTTATATTAATAAATACATACATTTTTCATATGTAAGAAGTTAAATATTTTCATTGAATTTTTGTAATCGTAAATTATTATAATTATTTTAAAAATGTTGTTCTTAAGCAACTTTATAATTGAAAAAAAAATTTTTTTTTGCAAAATTAATTAAATTTATTATTTATTTCAGTTACCTGAGATAATGCTCACCGAAATATAATTTATTATACAATGAAAAAAGAAATATAAATATTTATTTTTGTATCAAAATGAATTTTTTTTTTTTTTTGAAAAAATATAGCAAGATAAATATTATAACATGCATTATAATTACATGTTTTTTTTAAATTCTCTAAAATAATATTTGGGAGCCAAAAAAAAGTAATATAATAAACCATTTTTATTTTAATACTAGGAAATAAGACCCATTATACCTGACTTCAATAAATACCATAATATATATTATTTCGGTGATTTCTAATGGAGAAAATATATATATCAACAGAGTTTAAAAATAAGAATTCAGAAAGTTTCCAAAATATATATATATACAATAATAATCATAGTTGGCAATTAAAGATTAAAATTTCTACAAAAACACATTGTTACAAAATATTAATAATGCTCTAAAACTTGGTTTTTATTACAAAAAGTATTTTTACTTAAATAAAAAAAGAATTAATTACATTATTTTCATGATTTCTCACTATGTACCGATATCATTTACATCTGTGTTTCTAAATTGTAAAAATATTAACACTATGTAGGTAAAAAATTAAATTTAATAACTGAATATGTGGCATTTTAGCAATGGATTGACCCCTTTTATGATTAGTTAACTGATTCTTTGACAACTTTTTAAAGGCAGTCTTACGTTAAACGGCAGACTAATGCTTCCTATGACAGCTGGTGGAGCCAATCCCGCTGCTAAGGCAGCAATTCCTCCCAGCAACGCTAGTCCTGCTGGTATCTTCAACAACTTCAGAATGGACTTAGCCTTGAGGGCTTTGAAAGCAACACCAGCAGTTCCTGCAATACCAGCAACTTGTAGAGGATTGCCAACTTGTAGATGATTGCTGTTGTACATCTGATAGTCGTAGGAGCCAGGATTTTCTGGATAGTCATAGTAAAAATTGTCATGACTTCGTTTTTGTAGGTGTTTTTTGTAGTGGATAGATGGTGGGGCAAGTTTCGTGGAACCTGTAACATAAAAATCATTAAAAAGTTATTATAGTTATAAATTTATTTGTACAGCAATAATTTTAATGATAATAAAATAATAATTACCACCACTTCTCTACAGAGACGTTTTACAATCCCATTGATTAAATATTAAAAATTTCTATAAACATGACTATAAGAACAAGAGCGTGAAAATATTTGGAAGGCGTAACATAATAAAATGCTATGTATTGAAACCGACTATATCGAAATATCTCGAACGATCTCGATTTATCATTTCAGTACGAGGGAGATTACAAAAATGGTATCATTTACTTCACAAATATGCAAGAATTATTAAAATTATTATTATTTTCTTTTGTGCTGTTGTTTTTGTCGTATCCCTCATGGTAGGAGAGAATGGGTGGACAGCTTCTATTGTGACGGAGCACCCGTAGGTAGTAGCCTGTCTTAAAACCGAGTCGCCGAATTAGCAGGGCAGGACATTCCGGGAAGACTTTTAGGGAGGTACTCCATATTTGAGTACCACATTTGAGAAAACTCGGAAAACTCCCACTAGGCAGTCCGACTCACAAGGGAAGAGGCTGAACATCACAAGCACCATCCAGCCTCCTCGTGTTTTGAAAAAGTGTCTACAACAAAGCCGACAGTGGATTGTACCTCCGCCCTGCAGAACCTGCTCACCAGCAGCGCACTTTGCCACTGAGCCACTAGTCTAGCATTATTTTCTTTTTTAATGACATTTAGAGTTAAAAAGATGCATATGGAAGGCGATTGACTAATTATTTTATGTTTAACCTGATAGTGGAATCATAGTGGATTTTTAATTAAAAGGCAAGTTACTCCCAAAACAAAGAAACCACTATGAGGAGTTATGTGATAAAGTTATACTACTTAAAATTTATTACAAAATAAAAGGATGTGCAATCCTTTTTAAATTAAAAAAAAATTGGAATTATTTTTTGGAAATATAATAAATTTTTACTTAAAATAAATATTTAAATATTTTTCACTAAAGTCTAGTGATTTTTTTATGTTTTTGTGCAAAGTAATCGAAGCGATATAGTTTTCAGATACTTCAATTCATTTGTATTTCTTCCAGTAGGACAGTAATAGAAGGTTAAACTATTATTTTACTTTAAGAAACACTGAAAATAACTAAAAAACTTTTTATCATTCTAAATATTTAATAGAAGAAAGCGAACTTTTTTTCAAAAATGAAAAAGAAAAAAAAAAAAAATTGAATAAGTTTTGAAAATTGTTTTAAGTTTTATATCAAATAAATTTTTTTTTTAAAAATATATATAACTTAAATAATTTGAAAAAGCATAAATTTTATCAAAAATATTTCGACCAAATCGCAAAATAGGGGCCGTAGGATTTGGTGACTTTTTTGTGGCGCCAACTGAAAGTAAAGTCACCAAATATGGTAACCAGAATTTTTGTACTGTTTGCAATTCACTTCATTTATATTCGCAATCATTCTCTTGGCGCACATTGGCGAAACAATTTTGATACCAAATCCCTTCGGCCGCTATTCTGCAATTTTGCCAAAATTTTTTGTTAATTATTCAAATCTTGTCTGTTGACTTTCACAGCTATCGTTCATTCTCCTGTTGCTGTTACTTTTGAAAACTGAGAGTACTACTGAGAACTACTTTTGAAACTGAGAGTTGGTCGCTTTCAGATGTTCCACTATACATCATAATGATGGATATATGCGAATTTTATAAATTAGTTATCATATATGAAAAATATGTACAAAAATGTTTTATGTAAAATCTAAACGTAAGAAAAGTACTTTTTGGTTTAATTTCCAGAGATCCCACGTGAAAGATAAAGAGACACCAAATTAATGGAAATAATCTGCGAGAAAGCATTCTGAAAAAAAAAATATGAAATTATTAATAAATTAAATATTTTTAGGACTCATTAAGTATATTTTTATTGTTTGAAATATTATGAAACATTAGTGTTGTTGCTTTTTCCAACAATGTTTTTTTTTTTTTTCAAAAAGATTATTTGTATCATATTTTTCCAAGAAGCCTGCTTTTCAATCTATTCTACACATTTTCTGTCCTACATAATCAGTCTAATATTATAGTAAATCTTCATTATATCGCACACATTGGGAATCAAAGGAAAATCGCTTTACAGGTGGACATTTTTCTAGGTTCTATTATTAATTTAATTTTTTTTAAAAGGTAATTAAAAATTAATTGGAATATGAAAGTAAAAATTTTAATTAATAAAATTATAAATTGAGAATTACTCTTACCAACTATAGATCAATATCTATTTATTCAAATATTGAAAACAAAAAAATTTAAAAATCCAATTTGTATGGCATCCAAAATATTCAAAAGCGCGATATAAAGTGATGTGATCTGACGAGAGACTACTACAACATTCATAAAAACATGAAAAGCATTCAGCATTCAGTATTCATGAAAATATTTAACACAAAAATATCTTAAAATTTACTTCATTAAAAATCTTCGGAAAACTTTTTTTTTAGTGGACTTTCCAAAATTGCTATTCAATAAATAGTTTGAACAAGTATAAAAATGATATCGAACCAAAATGATATTGTAATTCGGACAATTTTAATATCTTTTTTTCAAATATTTTAAGATAATTTAAGGATAAATATTTAAATATTTTATAGAAAACATTAATAAATATATATTAGTAAATATTATACTAATTATTTAATAATATTATATTGATAAATCTTTTATGATGATCTTTATTATAAGATAGGTTTTTAAGATTTTTTTTTTTCTATTTTAATACATTTTCCTTTTTTTTTTTAGTAAGTTAATGAATAATGTTATAAAGTCCTTATAATAAAAACATTTGATAAAATAATAACTTATGCTCTGGCCTCTAAGAAAAAACTGAATTTTATTTTGAAAAATAAAAATTAACTATTAAATAATGTTTAAAAGTATAATGATTGATAAAATTGCAATATAAGTAATAAAATAAAATTTCCTTACTTCTTGCCATACGTTAACAATTATAAACAGTGTGAATTAACATAAAATTTAATTAACATAATAACCAAATTAATAATATATATAAATATAGAACCAAAATATATTGTAATTCGAACAATTATAAAATCTTTTTTTCAGATATGTTTAGAAAGATAAGATCTTTATTTCTTTTATTTTTAATTTCAATATATTTTCTTTTTTTTTAAGTCGGTTAATGAAGAATGTTATAAAGTCCTTATAATAAAAACAATTGATAAAATAATAGCTTATGCTCGGGCCTCTAAGAAAAACTGAATTGTAATTTGACAAAGCAAAATTAAATATTAAATAACTTTGAAAAGCATAGTGGTTGATAAAATTACAATATAAGTAATAAAATGAAATTTCCTTACCTCTTGTCATACGATAACGGGAGTTGAGAAAAAGCATGCTCCTATCCTTGGCCTTCATTTATATATTTTAGGGGGAAATCTATGACCTGGTTCTCTTTCGCAAACAGAGGGTGTTCACCGCTCACATCATTTACTTAGCAAAATGAGGAAAATTCGAACCTCGCATTCTCATCATATTTATAATACATTGCTGATCATGCACTTAATTAAAATACCATCACTATTTAATGTGAATAGAAGTTGAAAACTTAAGTTAATTATTATTAAATATTAAAAGATAATGAAAAGAAATTTACATTGTTTTTTGAAGATAATTACATTAATGGCATAAAAATAAACATCAACTAGAAACATTGCTTTACTTCTATCGAATATTTTTTATTATGCATTATAAGATACTGACTTGTGTACGTAAACGAATATTTTCTATAAAAATCATAAAATTGAATGAATTGAAATTCCTGTTAATTCAATCTTTTATTACTAATATAGAAATGTAAAACTATGGCCCAATGTTTATTATATCAAACATGGGATACTTTAAATGAATTGAAATTCCTGTTAATTGTCTTTTATTATTAATACAGGAATGTAAAATTCTGGCCCAATGTCTGTTATATCGAACTTGGGATGTTTTAGATGTATTGAAATTCCTGTTAATTCAGTCTTGTATTACTCATTTAGGAATGTAAAACTAGGGGCCAAATATCTATTATATTGAACTTGGGTCTGAAATCTCTTTACATTTAAAACAAGAGGTTTTTTTCTATTTGTATTTACTAATACTTAAAAATTATAATATTTAGAAGTTAAATATTTTTTATAAAATATATAATAATTTTTTATTAAATATATTTTTATTTAGTCAAAAATTAAGAAAATTTTTTTTTTTTATTAGTTATTTTTAATTAAATAAAATCCTCATTTTTTTTTGTCACAAGATTATCATCACGTCAGAAAATGATACCAGCATTAAAAAAACTGTTTTTCACCATTTGGTGCTGCTATTAGATAAGTTATTAAAAATTAATAAATATATCTTGTTTTACTGCTAATAAATTTTGGCTGTGTTAGTTTTCAATTTATTTTACAAATGTCAAAAATGATTATTTCGTTCTCCCACCTCAATGATAAACATTACTAGAAAATGATCAAAAACTTAGTTCTTTATTTCCAATGCCAATTGTTCTAAAAATGGATCGTAATCAAAAGAGACAAATCTGCAGTAATAAAAAAATGAAAAACAAAGATATGATTAATTGTAGATAATCAATTGAATCCAAGGTAGAACACAATAATGATTGCCTTTTTTAGCCAATTTAAATTATTTATGGCGAATTTTTTTTTTTTAATAAAACTTTTAAAAATTTCAATTGAAACCGTGCTGTTCCCCGCCCCGGTGCGTTTGGGAGAAATGGTCAGTCGGTAACATTATATATAAAGCAATACAAAAATAAAAACTGTAAATAGAATTTCCTGTACTTTTTTACGTACTTGATAATGATGCAAACTTATATGAAACGTCACACTTTATTTAATACGTTCAGTTTATTCTTAGACATATCTCAACTTCCTATGATAAAAGCATTTCCTTTGACGCGACTGAAAACTTTCAGAAATGTTTGTTCTACAGTTTTATTTATTTAAAAGAAGCCACCATTAAATATTTAAAAACAGATTTTATTTAGAAATACATAAATTCAACTCGTATTTCATTATAAAAGTATATTTATTCACTGTATCATTATTTTTTAGAAATAGACCGTCAATGATATTTTTACAAAGAAAGCAGATAGAGTTTGATAATTTAAGTGTTTTATATTCTGAAAAAATACTGAATGAAAAGTTAAAAAAAAAAAGCTTATTACTGAAATTGCCAGTTTTTCTACTATAAGTTTTTTTCTTATCTCACTTGGTCGACAGCAACATCTAAACTAAGTCCAAGAACCCGTGAGGTCTCATGAAATGAGGGTAAGGGTGGCAATTTCGATTAAGATGGATGACTAGTAGGTGAAAGTCTGACTTGGCTCCGTAACGCTGAAGAAGTAGGGACTTTTAGGCATAACTACCCCGGATTTCCGTATTGTATGGGAGAAAACTCAGAAAAGTCCCACCAGGTAGTCCGACCAGCGAGGCAAAAATGCTGAACATTCCAAACGCTCTTTGTCTAATCGTGTTTTGAAACAGTGTCTACAAAAAAAAACTACCAGCGGATTGAACCTCAATCCTAATGATCATCACCGGCGCCCGTTGCCACTAGGGATTGCAATACCGGGATACCGAATACCGGTATTTTGAGCCCTTTGTCCAATTTTTAATACCGGTATTCACAAGCTTAAATACCGTTTTCGGTATTTACTAGAAATTTAGAATTCTTAACTGTGAAAGATTCTTATCTGAAAAGCTAGAAATTCTTATCTGTGAAAACAAGGTTGTAGTTGTGAAGAAAGTGTGTAATATTTCGATAGTTTTTAAATTGGCGAGTTTTGTTATTCACATTGTATTTGCATATCGTACTTTAGAGCTTCAAAATATTATTCAGATTTATTATATATATATATACTCAAATAAATTAAATAATTGGAATTGCGGTAACTAAAAAATTTTCAACAAACCAAAATACAATACAGAAATCAGCTATATTCAAAACAATCCGACAAGAAATAGATTCATTTGAAGATGAGGGATTTAGAGGTAAATACTTGGAAAAAGTTTATTGCACATTGCTGACAGTTCCACTAACTAGCGTAGATGCTGAAAGAGCGTTTTCGACAGCTGGTAATTTTTGCACAAAATTACGTTCCAGACTTAATGATAGTACAATTGATGCATCATGTTTAAGATCACATTTCAAAAATTTGTAATAGTACCACAGACTGAATAGTGATATTTACATTCTTTTGTGATTTAAATAAATAAGATGTTCCTTTACTTTTTTGCGATTCTATATATATTGCCATAGTTTATAAATTACAAATTTTTTTGTGATATTCACATTCTCCAATAAAACTGGCAAATAAAACAAAAGAAACACCTGTGTTTTCTTTCTTTTTCTAAAATTTCTACTACCAGTATTAAAACCGTTATCCCGGTATTAAGATCTAAAAAATACCGAGTACGGGAATTGAACTTTTGGTCCGATATTGCAATCCCTAGTTGTCACTGAGCGACGAATTGGTAGGTAACTGTTGTTAAGTGTTTTATGTAGAATTATTTTATAAAATCCACAGTAAAAGTGATAAAGATTTGTTTAAAAGACTGTATTAAAACTCCTGAATATTTGCCATTAAACGCAGAGAGATTTGGCATAATTGTCAAAAATATTTCATTTCCATGTTATATTGATAAAATTTTCTAAAAAAACTATGCCAATAGAAAAAAAATATAAAAATAAAATTAATACTTTTAAAGAAGTAATGGATACTATTATATCTGTTATTAATGGGAATTTATTATTATTATCTATATTATTAATATTATTATCCGGAATTTCTGATGGTCAGTACGACCATCGATAGATGCAGCCAACATCCCAACTGCAGCTACCACGAAATCGGAAACTTTTCTTGCAAAAATCATTCTGTGTATCTATTGTTATGTTGTACACCTGTGGATTCACCCGTAAAGATAAATGTTCCATTTATCTCTTTTCCAAATGAAATGAGAGTTTGTTCGCCTTCTGCTAAGAGAATGGTGGATCACTATTAGTGAAATACTACTGTGCCCAAAAAGTAAGACCAATTTTTTTTTTTTTTTTATCTAAAACTCTATATTTATTCTTCCAAATTTATTTCATCGCCTTCAAAGTAATTCCCTCCGGGCACTATACACTTATGCCAACTTTTATTTTCCAATTCTCAATGCATGCTAAAAAGTCATCGGCAGGATTGGCCTTCAATAGTACGATCAATAGGCGTAGTTCTTCAATAGATTGAATCTCTTCAATCGACTCAAAACGGTGTCCCCGGAGTGGTCTTTTGAGTTTAGAGAATAGCCATAAATCGCACGGTGTGAACACGATAGTTGTGGAACGATATGGGTTTCATTTTTGGCGAAAATGCCAAAGAGTCAATGCAGTGGAGCTGGCGCATTCAGTGTTTTCGGTACCAATCGAGATTTGACGTGTTTGAGGCCCAAAATGGAATTGACCTATCCTCATGAAATTCCAACATCATCAGCAAGATCTCTAGTTGTAAATCGACGGTTTGCAAGCACCAAATCTTTACTTTTTTTGGACGTGAGCTTCGTCGGTTCAGATGGATGGTCGGTGGATGGCTCTTCGTCTTCAACGCGTTCTCTGCCTTCTTTGAACTGTTTATACCACTTCTAAACATTTCTTTCCGATATAGGAACGCTCACCGAATGCCTTATGCAACGTTCTATACATTTCCGCAACAAAATTGAATGCAAGTTCTTTTCTCAATTAATTCAGACATTTGAAAAATCGCCGAAATCAGTTTTAGCGTCTCACAAATCCAAGCGTAACTCAAACACTAATGAATATTTTGACGTCAAATTTTACACAGATGTCAAGGACAGTGCCAGCAACCTAAAAAAAAAAAAATGAAATTTCATAAACCCTGGGAATTTTAAATTAAAATTGATCTTACTTTTTGGACACAGTAGTATTCATCTTTAAATGATAATGATTATACTGAATGTCTTAAGTTTTTAAAAAGTTCATAGACATTCGTAAATTTAATATAGTTTTAGTTTAGTGCGAAATCAAATAGCTAAAAATATAGCTATAGTTTAGTAACAATAGCTAAATAAATAAATAACAAATTGTTAAATTCAAAATTAAGGAAAAATATAGTAAAATCCTAAGTAAATAAAATAAAATTGCTTTTTCAAATTGTTAAAAATTAACCAAAAACTATTTTTATAGACTTTGGAAACGACATTATTTATAAGTCATTGAACAATTGAAGGTTACAATTCCATCCAGACATTCAAGATTATAATTTTTTTCTTGTTAACTTCGTCAATGTGAAAATGAAAGATATAAATTTCTCAATCCCCGTGTTCGCTTTCAAATCCAATATAGAATCAAGATCGTTTTTCGTATTCGTTCTCATTTACACAATACCGATGTCAGTGATCCCTGTCACCAACATCCGTTTCCTGCAAAACACAGAGTGACATAATTCAAAAATCCGAACTTCACCAATTTGGTCCCTCCTCACATGTCAATAAAAGAAAATGGAATAAACGCGTCTTATTTACTCAACCTTTCTTACATCAAACATCCGTCATTTTTTGTGGGAAAAAGAGCTGTGCTGTCTTATCTTTTGAGAACAAAAGTAATAGATAAGTTTAAAATTCATCTAACCGAAAATAAGATTTTTCCCTCGCTAATATATTTTATTATCCATTATCCTTTGCAGTTGTATTAAAATTGTAAAACATGACATGGATGTTTTTAAGATGTTCTCTATTGGATATTCTACATTATAAGTAATAATAATGTGTATATATGTGTGTATATATATATGCATATATAAATAATTTTTTTTACAAATATATAATTGAATTTCCTTTAAATTGTGTTTTCATTCATAAAACAAATAATATAAAAACAAATTTTTTAAAGTCAATTCCTTCTTTTTTTTTTCACTCTATTGTAAAAAGTCCTTTATAAATAATTTTCATTCATTTTTTTAAGTTTATCTGGAGCCATCTATTGGTAGATATATGCAACTTAAATCTAAAAAAAAAAAACTAAAATTAATTAATTAAATTTAATTAATGAATTAATATTTGAAAAAAACCGTATTAACATCCAGTGTCATCCACTACAAGTAAAAAAAATGTATTTGAACTTGAGAGCATGAATAAAAAGTGTTTTATTAACGGTTGAAAATTTTACAAGATATATATAGGGAGAGTGTGAGGTAATAGAAGGAATTGAATAAAACTTATTTTTATTAATATCAACAAATGAAATATTTTATACTGCAACAATATAATGATTTATTTCATAATATAGGAAAATATAATAATTACAGCAAGTAAAACTTCAAAATAATTAAAAAATATGCTAATTTTTAAAAAAATTTTATGACTTATAATAATTTGAAATTCATACTAATTTAATTAATTGCATTGAAATAATTATACAACTATAAAATTAACAACTATATAACTATAACTTTCATGGTGGACCAAAGCAGTCTATGCAAGGACATGATGGGCCACCTACCCACGCTTGTAGACTGCTCGGCATACCCATGGTGGGCCAAGGCCATCCTCCTACTGGCAGATTTCGAGACAGGAGATGGTTCTCTTTTACAGGGAGGGTTGTGACCCTTACGCCCAGCTCTTACAAAATTATTAATACAATATAAAGTACCAAAAATTTAATTAAATCAGAATTTTAACCTAAAGTTCTTTGCAATAAGATTCTTTAATACATAGAACACTTGAAAGTGCGCTCGCTGGTGAACATTCTGGGCTGTGATTCAATTAGCCGTCAGGATTGTTATAAACACTGTTTCAATAGCTGTAGGACTTACTAGCGTTTGTGATGTTTAGCATCTTGTTTATTAGTCAGACTATCTGGTGGGAATTTTCCGAGTTTTCTCCTATATGATATGCAAATGTGGGATAGTTTCATCGAAAAGTCCGAACGAAAAACATTGCCTTCCTTCTTCAGCGGCTCGGAGCCAAGTCAGACTTCTATCTAAGGGTGCTTCATCCCAACAGAAGCTGACCCCTTTCCCTTCCTTCCATGAGTAGACTACTCATGAGATGCCCATCCCGTGCTGCCGGACACTGAGGATTAGACACAACAACAACACTTGAAAATACATAGAATTGGTTAAGAGTTCTGTGAAACATGAAAATAAAAATGAATAATTGTTATTAAAATTAATTATACGTGTAATTACATTTATATATATTTTTTCTAATTTCTTTCTGGATAAACATTTACAGAATTCGTCATGTCATGTTGTTTATTAATCAAATTTGAAACAACCTTTACTTTTCTTCATAATGTTAAATAATAAAAAAAATTTTTTTTTTTTTAAAGTCAATTCCTACTTTTTTTCACTCTATTGCAGAAAGTCCTTTATAAATAATTTTCATTGATTTTTTTAAGTTTATCTGGCGCCATCTATTGGTAAATATATGCAACTTAAATCTTAAAAAAAAAACTAAAATTAATGAATTAAATTTAATTACTGAATTAATATTTGAAAAACTGTATTAACATCCAGTGTCATCCCCTACAAGTTAAAAAAATGGCTCTTCATGGTGGGCCAAGGCCGTCTATGTAGGGCCATGATGGGCCATCTACCCACGCTTATAGACTGTTCGGCATACCCATGGTGGGCCAAGGCCGTCCTGAGACTGAACATGAGTGGATGAATAAAAAGTATTTCATGAACGTTTAAAAATTTGAACAAGATATATATAGGGAGAGTGTGAGCTAATAGAAGGAATTGAAAAAGAATAATAAAATCTAATAGAAAGAATAATGTAATAAAAAGAATCATGAATGCGAGTTTTTACTGTATCAGATTTGTTAATTGTTTGCGTTATAATAATGAACATTAATTTAATCATATTCAAAAACTATTTACAGTTTACTATATTTCATTAAATTCAAAATTTCATTTTAATTATTTAAATTAATTTTTAACTAAAATAATTTGAATAAAGATTAAAGATAATTGACATTGCTTTTTTATAAATTGATTTGCACCTTTAAATTTAATTAAATTTTCCCCAAAAATTGAACTTAAAAAAATCCCCAATTTAATTTAAGGAAACAATGTGAATAATTGGGTAAATCAAAAATTTGGGGAAAACAGTTTTATTAGGATTGAATCTAGTAACGATATTTAATTGTGATTTAAAAATATATGCAATTTATTATTTTTTTTTTTTTAGTTCAAAAATGTTTCTGTTAACTTTATAAACATTGAACTATTTTATCAATAACATGTTAGGTATTTTTTTAATTTAGTTATACATTGCATTATATCATACAGATAATCTTTATAATCTTTTATCTAAGCAATGTGGTTCTGACTGATAATATGAATCTAAAAATTATTTAAAAAAACACATGAAAACATCATGTTTAAATACCGTTGTTTTGCGTTTACATTTTTGTGTTATACGTGTTTTGAGTAATATTTTCTTTTATATATAAGATATGTTTGAAACTATACTATAGCGAAGAAAATTATTTAATGCTACATATACTTTTACTAATTCTGCTGAAAATGATTTTTTTTTTCTTATTAACTTCTTAAAAATGTTCATAAAAGAATATTCATTTTAAATATTTTTATTCATTTCACAAATCATTGCCAACTTCAAAAGCAAATTTTCATCAAAAACTATTATTAAATAAAGGCATTGAATTTCCTATGCATGTATTAAAAGTAACCTCAAGATATGTACAAAAAAAAAAAAAAAAAAAAGAACAAGTAATGACTCTTAAAATAATCTGATCTGTGAATATTCATTTTAAATATTTTTATTCATTTCAAAATCATTGCCAACTTCAAAAAGCAAATTTTCATCAAAAACTATTATTAAATAAAGGCATTGAATTTCCTATATAAAATATCAAGATATTTACAAAAAAAAAAAGAACAAGTAATGACTCTTAAAATAATCTGACAAATGTTATCTCAACAACTAACAAGCTTTTAAGCATAAAATATCTTTTGTTTGTTACTTAAAACGAAAATAAATAATAGTAAAAATAAAGATAAAAATAAACCACCACTCACATAGAAAAGATAATTTCCAATAGTAAAACTGCAATCACATATTTGCTTTTATAAATTATTGATGTGTCCTCGGTAGTATAGTGGTAAGTATCCCCGCCTGTCACGCGGGAGACCGGGGTTCGATTCCCCGCCGGGGAGTTTCATTTTTTTTTTCCTTCCTTTTTTTTTAAAGAAAATAATTTCCTTTTCATACCAAATAAAACTGAAAAGCATTATATTTATTTTCAAAATTTTAATTTTGAGGACGACGTTTATTTGTAAAGTTGATAATAAACGCAATACTACATTTGAAAATTAAGAAGATCTAAAATTAGTGGTTTTTTTTTTAATTATTATTATTATTATTATTAGCATATATATTGGTAAAATTCAAATTTTTGAAATCAAACCTTTTTTAGATAAAATTATAATTAATGAATGAATTTTAAATGATTATTATTTTTTTTTATTTTTGAAGCTTTTTCTATTTCTCAGTTTTCGAAAAGTATACTTTTCAATCACTATTTATCTTTGCAATAACTTTTCAACTTTGTTAGTAAAAAACTGATTATAATCCTACTTCACTACATTAATATTAATGAAGGCAATATTTTGAGTTTTAAATTTTCTTTTACTCTGTGTTAATGAAAAACTTGTTCTTGTTATTTTTGACAGATAACGGTTGCAAGGCAGTGTGGCCCATTAGCTCAGTTGGTTAGAGCGTCGTGCTAATAACGCGAAGGTCGTGGGTTCGATCCCCCATGGGCCATATGCCATTTTTTTTTCCGGTTACTTTAGGAAATTGACACTATTAAAGCCCTGTACAATTTAAATTAATGATTAATTCTGAATTAATTTTCAGATGAGAATTATTTTATCTTAAAATACATTTTCTTAACAATATATTCAGATTTTTTAAATAGAATAAAATTGTGCATAGGTGTATTTTAAAATATTTGAATTTTATTTTATTTTATCCTCATAATTTCATAAAAAAAAAGATTTATTTTTTTCATTAATACAATACATTTTACATGTTAAATAATTTTGATTCATAAGAAATAAAAATACATATTTCAATGATATTATATAGCAGGCTTCATTTCCGTTTAATAAGCTAAATTTTTGCAACTGATAAAAAAAAGTTAAATTTAAGAGATAAATATTTTGCAGAAAAATAATCCATATTAAATTTATTCATTAGTTTTGAATATCGGTACACATATTTTACTTTTTTAAAAAGGTAACGTCATTTACAAAATCAACAAAGAAATTTTTAAATCAAACGAAAACATTATAAACGTTAGAAATAAAAGTTTAAAATTTAATATTATTGAAAATATGTTTCAATATTATGATTCTCTACATTGATGTGACGTCCAATGAAGTTCATAGTTTCGACGCATGCGCTCTGGAACTCCATTGGGGGTTTCTAGGTCAGTAGTTTCCACCACCACTTTTCTTCAAAACGAATCAGAATTGTAAGACAACACAACAGAAGGGAAGGAATGTTCATTAATTGGAAATTTCTTTCACAGAATTTTTTTTTCTTATTTATTTTAAATAAAAAAAAAATATTTTACCCTATTTTAAAAATTAATTAAAAGCAGGCAAAGTTAACATGTTATTTCCATGTCAAGGTGTTAATAATGATGTAGAATGACAAAGTAAACAAAAAATTAGAAACAATGCTATTCTGGAAAATTATTAACCAACTATAATTCTACAAAAAAAAAGGTAAATATTATTTTAATATCTATATCTATCTTAAAGTAATATTTTTCATAAACATATATAAATATAATTTATATTTATTAAGGTTATTTTTTATAAAAGTAACAATATACAAGTAAATTTTTTTTTCAAATCTTTTTTTTTTTTTTTTTTGTTTGGGAACAAAGCATGTATAAAAATAGATATTCTATATCTTCCCATTTTTTCGAATTTCATTTGCAGAATATTGCTTTATTAATATTAATTTTAATGTATTCTAAATTTTAAAAATGCTATCCAGATATATTATTTATATGATATCTACCTTAAATATATATATATATATATATATATATATATAAACTTATTTTTATTAATATTATTTATAAAAGTAACAATATACAAGTAGTTTCTTTTCAAGTCTCCTTTTTTGTGTGTAAATAAAACATTTATAAAAGCAGATATTCTATATCTTTCCGTTCTTTCGAATTTCATTTTTAAAATATTGATTTATAAATATTAATGTAAAACTATTTTAAAAATCCCATTCAGATATTTTATTTTTATCATGGTAAATTAATAGAAAATATAATTAAATTTAACAATCTGATACACTATTAACATTTTATTTCATTTGGAAGAAGTTAATGTCAAACATTGTTATTGTTTTGAAGAAGGTTAATCTCACAGTTTCATACAATATTATATCTGATATAATATTTCACCAAATAGTGATATTTTAAATTTATAATTATAAATATAATTTGAGCTGAAGTAAAAGGAGCATTTCTTAAAGAAGATTTTCAGCACGAAAATATCATATTTATATTATTAATCATGTTTATTTTATTAATCCTATTTATTTTATTTATCAATTCCTTTTAATTTACATTCCAATGAATTAGAATGATAAATCTATTCACATTCCAATGAATTAAAAAAATTTCTCTGAATTAGATAAGGATTTCTACTGGATAGGAGGTGTTCTATGTGAATCAATGTCAATACATTTAATAATTATGAGTTTCACGACTCTGCTCTAACCCCAATATTTAGTGCTGAAATGCTGCTTTATTCAAAGTTATTTATGCAATATAGTATACCAAAAAATAAATATAGTTACAAAATATACCAGTAAATAAATATTTAAAAAAATAGTCATTTCCGTTTAATTTGGATTAGATAATGTTTCTCTGAATTAGATAATATTTTCTACTGGATAGATGGTGTTCTATGTGAACCAATGATTTTCAATACATATCAAGACTCTGCTCCAACCCCAATATTTAAAGTCTCTCAACCCACATTTATAGTTATCTGTGTTGTCCGTTTTTTATTTCATCGAAAGAATGGGACAGAAGTACTCTGTGGAGAATCTTCTGAAGTTTTCTGACAGGGGAGCGTCCAGCCTCGCCACATCTCTATTGGATGAGATTGTGAGTAAGGAGGAAGCAAACCAATCTCTGAGTCCGTTGTATCTGCTGGCGAACTACAAGAAAAGCGGATCTCTCATCGAAAGGTATCTTCTCGAAGGACAGAAAGAGCTGGAGAACATAGCCACCAACGAACTCAGGCAATACTTGTACAAAGATGGAGAAGGCGAAGTCATGGAGCGAGAAGACCAGGTAACTTTAAAACCCTTCTTTACCTACAGCATGAAGTAACATGACGTGACCACTCAAATAATGAGTTCATCGATGTACCCTCATGCAGTTATCATTCTTCGTAGCTGAATTCTTCGTTGAATTTGTTAACGGTGGGAAAAATTCATGTAACAACAAACCTCGCTATCCTCATTTTTTTCCCATGATATGAGTGATACTGACTTCATGCAATTGAGCTACGTGAGATACAAGCACAGTGCAGAACTCGCTATTTGAATGGCAATGGCATTTTGCTTCACATAGAAGTTAACAAAACAAGCCCGTCTAATAAGACTTTAAAAGTAGTTTTTTTTTTTTTTTTAAGCCAGTTTTTGCAGACTGATACAGTAAAATCAATAGAAGAATGACCAATAGAAGTAATAGACCAGAAATGACCAATAGAAGTAATGATCGTAACATAATTTTACACTTTCTTATTTTGATTTCTTTATTATAATACATGATTTTGTACTTTCTGTAGCATAGTACAAAATAATGTCCAAAGTGCTTTTTTTAAAATATACTTATTTATTATAATAATTATATAGTAATTATACTGTTTGATCTGCTAATTTATTAAATAATAAAAAATGATTTTAAAAAGATGATAACTAGATATAATTAATTCCTTAATCTGTTTATTATTCTAATCTGTAATTGAATGGGTTATACATAATGTGCAAATTAAATTTTACATCACAACGTTATTTCTCATTAGATTGACCAATATCATCAATAATGTCATGGGGTATTGACATTTTTACTAGTAGACTAGTATTATAATGTTAATAATGTATCATAATAATAAAATATCAATTTCAATTTTAAAAATTATCCCTTTTAATTTTATGTTAACAAATCCAAATAAAAATTGTATCAAGATTTACCATTTTTTTTTTCTGAATAAGAGATAATACTTTTCCTTCGCATTAAACCATAAACGTGCTAAGGTACTTAATCATTAAAATAAAAGTGCAGTTTTAGTAAATCAACTATAACATCTGGTGTTACCACAGTTTGGAACAGACTTCCCAGAGAAATTCATGCCATCCAGTCATCCTTTCAAACTCTATAGAGAAACATATTCCTTTAAATATAAAAATATGTTATATGAATCTGATATATAAATTTGAGGAAACTGTTTGTTTATATAAAGTAACAGTATTCAAATTTAGAATTTACCTTTTTTTTTTTACCTTTTTACCACGGAAGACCATTTTTTTTTCATGATCACCATTTCATACAAAACATACATGAAACATGAGGCTGTCCAACGTACAAAAGAAAATTTAGCTACAACGGCGCTTAAACTGATTGCATTATTCGCTTATAGTTTTTAAATTTCTAAAAAGATAATTTTATTTCCAGATTTCAAAGGAGAAAAAAATATCGAAAAGTTTGTTGGAAGCTCGATCACCGAGGCATGCTGGGGAGTCTCTGTTGCACGTGCTGGTTCTGTGCAACACCGATGCTCACACTCATATCGCTATGTTCCTGGTTGAGCTCTATCCTGCACTGGCGCACGACATAGTGGAAGACGAAGAGTATTACGGTACGGCTTTCACTTCTTTTAACAAAAAGAAATTTAACAGATTTAAAAAAAAATTATACATATTTATAAAATTACCAGTTATTATACTAGATCGGGACCTACTGTTTAACTACTATGCTACCAGGACTACTGTGGATTTCCAACTATTATAGTCATGGCAACACCGATACTGGAACCCGCAACCTGCAGCACCGAAACGCGCTAGTCATTCGGTCATCAGCCATAAGTCCTATCCTAAACAAGTTAAATGTAAACATGCATAACTGAACATTATGACGATTCCATTTGGCACAGAAAAAACACTTGGCGAAAAAGGAACTCTTAAAATGCAGAATCGCCAATCGACAGGCTTCAAGAATTGAAAGACGTTATTTTTACTACTCTATATAAACAATTACTTAGTTTTCAAGCTATTGGATGATTTAAAAGATACTTTTATTAATTCAAAAATAACAACTAATATAAATAATTACTAATTCAAATAATACTTCTATATCAGTAATTATTTGGTTTCTCAAGCTGTTGGAGGATTCAAAAGATATTTTTCTAACTAATATTTATTGAATTATCTGACAGTTTCTTTAAAAATTGAACATTTTAATATTATATTCTTTTAAAAAATGTTTTATACAATTTTATTAAAAGCCACCACCCCTCCTTTTTTATTACTTTTTAATTTTTTATTTATTTATTTATTTTTCAGTCTTTATAAATGTTACACAAAGTGATAGAGTCAAAGTTACAGGAGAAAGGAATGAAAAGATAAAGTTCAAATAGGTCATCACAAAACAAAATGCCGCACAATGTAATTTAATGTATGTACTTTTCCATATTTATCCCATTAATAACACAATACAAGGCCTTTCGATTCCGAAATAAAACACAAGTATAAAACACCAGAAATAAAGCACAACTGTGTCATTTTCCCTTTATGTGAACGAACTGTAGTTTTAAATCAAGATCTTCATGTTGTTTTTTACTAATGGCAAACTATTTATTAAAGTGCTTTATAGTTAACTACTAGAAAAAAATATTTAAAAACTCCAAGAAGGAAATTTTTGAGAATCTTCTTGGAGTTGTTCATCTAATGAATAAATTTGAAATTATTCCGTAATGAAAATATATTTTTAATTTCAAATTTTTGAAACATTAACTAACGGGGCAGACATTTCAGTCGCTTTTCAAACTGTTTTATATTATTCAGATCGAGTTTATTTCTAATATTGTATATATACATTTACATATATACAATTTTATGCATTATAATAAATTCTCTAAATTAACAAAGCATCCTTTTTTTACGTAATTTCAGGTGCCACTGCTATGCATTTTGCTATAGCGTACGAAAACTCGAAACTCGTTCGTAAGTTGGTGGAAATAGGAGCTGACGTGCATCAAAGAGCTAATGGGAAATTCTTTATGCCCATAGATCAACAATGGCCCATTCCACGAGCCAAAACAAATTTTGAAGGTAAATAAAAAGAAATAAGTTATTTTAAGCTAATGGTATTGTTTACGCAGAAAAATATAAAGACACATACATTGTACTATAAATATAAAGTTGTTTAATAATATACTTTGTAACCGTGCTAAATAAGCAACTAAAGCTGCTAAGTAAGCTTTGTAAGAAACTAAAAGCTTCTTAGCGGGGCCATATGGACACCATGTGGTATGATGTTGTGCACGTTGCTGCCGTATCCTCTGAAGAATACACACTAGCTAAAATCAAATATCGTGGTGCTCCAGAATAATATTTTCTATGTTGATTGCCAGCTCGGAGTATAAATATTCATCCGAGGAATGGATCAGACAATGTATGGCCGCTGCAACAGCTGGGCAATCAAATATATGATAAGGAGTAAGCTCGACATCAGGGTAGTTGCCTCATTTTTGGTATTTTTAACGCCATCAGCAGAAATTTTCATATTTCTGTGGTGCTTCATCCTTAATCTTGTGAGAGTAGTAGCTGCCTTTCTGTCGACATTTAGTTCTGTATTTTGGTATTTAATTTTAATCTTAGAATTAATTATAAGTCTAGATTTTGCCAAGCATTTGCATCTGTAAGGGAAGTAGGAATGACAGCAGGATCCAGACTTCTGGCATTCTTCGTCGAAGAATCTGCAATTTCATTCAATTCCAAATCCACATGAGCAGGGATCCATTGCATAATACACATTCTGTGCAAGCAGGGGTTTGTTTTATAAGAGATATAATGTTCAAGATATACTTTATAAAGCTTTATTAAGAGCCTGTAAGACAGATCTTGAGTCAGTGAAGATAGAATTCCATTCATTATACCTATGATCTGTATAATCTAACAGTCAATGTACCCATGGATTTACTAATAACTTATACAATGGAAGCACATACGAGTAATTGTATCGTGAATATGTAGACCATTTCATGTTCTAAAGAAGGTTCCGCACTTGACGCATTAATTTCTCTTTAAAAAAAATCATCAATTTCCAGTATATTGACTGTTTCTATCGTTAAGAAGTCCAATATTTTTACAAATCTTACGATACGACGTGCATTGACTTTGATGTAATTAAAAGTTTAAAGTAAATAAATGAATAAAATGATGATTTGAAATTCAAATAAAGAAATTTGGAGAAACTGGTTCTGTAAAGGGACAGGCGCCGAAATGGTGAAAAACAGGATCGTAGAAAATTTTAAGGGCGCTTGTTCGAATTTCCCAGAAAATGCCTGAAAGTTATCCAATTAACATTGAATATCGTACAAAAATTTTGAATCATTGTAAAATAAACCCTGAAATTTTATGCGTATAACGTGAAAGCTGCGCAAGAGTTGAAAAAAACTGATAACATTAAGATGTTATACTACTGCGATGATGCAAAAAGTTGTCGCCGCGTTAATTTGTGTAAATGGCCTCACATTTCAAGAATTCTGTGATTCCATTTGAAGGACAAAAATTAAGCTTCACGCACTTTCAATTACAAGTATATATGCTTTCGGTCATTTAAAAGTTATTAGTAAAATCATGGGCATACCTATTTTTGATTCACCATCTGCTTCTTGAATGCTTACTGTTAATCTGTGAATATATTAAGTGTCAGATGTAAATAAATATCAATAATTTTTTCAAACAATAGCTAGATAGTAATAATAGCAAAACATAAAAAAAACTGAAATTTGATGCGTATAATGTCAAAGTTGTGCAAGAATTAAAAAAAATGGTAGCATTAAGAGATTTCACTGCTGCGATGGTGCAAAAAGATGTCACAAATTAATTTGTGTACAATAGCCTTACATTTCAAGAACTCTCTTATGATTCAAAAATTAAACTTTACGCATCTTCAATTACAAGTATATGCTTTCAGTCATTAAAAGTTATTAATAAAATCATGGGGATATCTATTTTTGATTCATCATCTGCTTCTTGAATGCTTACTCTTTTATAATGCAAATAATTTTCTCAGGTCTAAGCTATTTCGGTGAATATCCTCTGTCTTGGGCTGCCTGCTGCGACGACGAACCCAGTTACAACTTGTTGGTGAAACATGGAGCAGATCCAAACTTGCAAGACACCTTTGGAAATAACATTTTGCACGTTCTTGTGATTCGAGATAAACTCGTAAATAAGATTATGTTTTTATTTTAAAAAATTGTTCTTTATTAGTAACTCCTTGTCAAATATTTTAAATGATTTTTTATAATCTTCTAGATTTTTCTACTTTTCTTCTAGATTTCAAACATTACCTCTTTGATTTATTGAAATAAAATTTTAAATCTAATGTAAACTCATGTTTGTGAAAATTGCAACACCATGAAGGACTTACGCCAGCTTTAAAATGCAAATTAGCACATGATATGCAAATGATTAGAATTTCAAATCCGTAGCGCATGCTTATGCTGAGCAGTGCCCTCTGAACGGCGGATGGAGCGAGGCGAGGCTGTAGCGAGGCGTGTTTATCGGTGGTTATCTGCTAGTGGTAAACATTAGTTCAATTTTCTTCGACGAAAGAGAGAGAGATTTGAACAACTTACAGAGTTTGAACGGGGGAGAATCATCGGCCTTCGTGAAGCTGAATAATAGCCGCTCGTGTATAGCGTAACAGCAGCACAGTGATGCGTCTTTGGAAGCAGTGGACGGACGAGTGTCGGACAACTCGGAAATCCGGGAGTGGATCCCGAAATATGACGTCAGCTCGCGATGATAGACACCTGGTCCGCATGGCGCTGACGGACCGTACAGTTTCCTCTAGACAATTGGCAGCACAGTGGTCAATAGCTACAGGTGTTTCATTGTGTGCTTTATCAACTAGACGTCTGCTGCAGCGTGGGCTGCGCGCAAGGACTCCTTTATTTAGGATCCCTCTCACGCTAAACCATCGCCGCCTGCGGCTTGGGTCGCTTAGCATAGAGACTGGCGTGCTGATTGGCATTTTCTGACTGGCGTGCTGATTGGCATTGTCCTGTCGAAATACAGCGCCTGGCTTTTGAAGGAAGGGAGCAGCTTGGGGCTGTAGAACTTCACTGATGTACTTTGCTGTTCAGATTGCCCAAATTGAGATCGTCCATGATATGCTATGGCACCCCAGACCATAACTCCGGGTGTTCGTCCCGCTGTGGCGTTCGATAATGCACTCCGGAAGGTGGAGTTCACCGGCATAGAGTCTGACACGAATGCGGCCATCATGGTACCACAAATTAAAGCGGGATTCGTCAGAAAACACGACATGTCCATTCGTGTCAGACTCTATGCCGGTGAACTCCACCTTCCGGAGTGCATTATCGAACGCCACAGCGGACGAACACCCGAGTTATGGTCTGGGGTGCCATAGCATATCATGGACGATCTCAATTGCTAAGAATTGTGGGCAATCTGAACAGCAACCGGTTCAGTGAAGCTACAGCCCCAAGCTGCTCCCTTCCTTCAAAGCTTGCCAGGCGCTGTATTTCGACAGGACAATGCCCGCCCTCATATCGCTAGGACTGTTCAATCCTTCTTTGCAACGCGGCAGGTACAGCTTCTTCCTTGGCCTGCGTATTCCCCGGATATGTCGCCGATTGAACATGTGTGGGATTTCGTTGGTCGGCGTCTCGCTCGTGATCCTTGTCCTGTTGCTTCTGCAGACGAACTTTGGGTGCGCATACAAACAATATGGAATGCTCTTCCTCAGGCAGACATTCAAAATTTGTTTGACTCCATGCTACGTCGTGTAGCAGCACTTATTGCAGCGCGTGGTGGCTACACAAAATACTGATTCCTATCTCTTGTTATTGTTTGTTTGCTTTGAACATTTAATCATTTATTTGTACCACTACCACCCAACTGTGTATTAAATTTCATTCAATTATGACGATTCCTTCATGGTGTTGCAATTTTCACAAACATGAGTTTAATAGAAATTTTCCATTCAAAAATGTTTTTTATCCTGTTTTTTTTTTGTATTGATCTTTTCAACATCTTTTTCGTTTATTTAATATTTGTCAGAAGACACAATTACACTTTATGTAATTATCTAATTACACACTTGTTTAAGTATAAATATATAGTTTATTTAATTAATTATAAACTTATGCTCTCTTTATTTGCTTGCTTTTACTTTATAAAAAATGTATATGGACATGTAAACATAACCTTCAACTCTTTTGTCCTAAAATAATCTATATTTTTGAGTTTTGACAAATTCCACGACAATTTTCTGTTACTTTTTATTATTTGCTTAGATTAAGAAGGAAAATATCATACTCTCTCATGCGATCGTAAATCTCTAAATCAAATCAAGTCAAATTCTCTATTTACATTGTACTGACTTTGGGGTAATCATGCTGGGTGTTTTAGACATTTAAAATGGTATTTTAAAAATGTTTTCGATTCTAATTTGTAAGGAAGTTAAGAATAAAAACACCAGGCAGTATGACAAACTGTTATTATTATTATTTATTTTACAGCAACAAATAAGATAAGTCATAGGTTTCCCCAATATTCCTTCTAATTTTTTAATATAATTTTTATTAGATAAAGAACGTTACCATAACTGTCCAACAACATAATAAAAGGAAATAGTTCTAACCTCCTTTTGGTAAATCATATCAATACTTAATTTAGTAACCATGCTTCCTACTACCCACTGGCAAGAGCGCCCCCTGTGGTGTTCAGAAGAAATGGTTCAGTTGGTCTACGGTCTCTATATCTCTCGCACCCTGCGCGTATCCGAATTTCGGGTTTTCGGGTTAGAAGTGGAGACCTTTAATAAATCTATAATTATCTGTCTTTAAATGTGTTGAATTTAGTATGTGTGAAGCTTGTGCGTGTGTAAATAAAGTTATGAGATCACAAACCCGTGACACAAGTATCTCAACCTAATTACACCCAATTAACAATTATAATATTTTATCATATTTTGAAACAATGGTAAAAGCCATCTGTATTAATAAAATAATGTGTGTCATGAAATCACTGGGTAGTATATGTAAGCAGTTGCTCATAATAGCTACTAAAATGCTTTTTTTAACAAAACGTAAGCATAATTAGAACCTTTTTTTGCTAAAATATCCCATATTACTGAATTGGAAATAAAAACTTTTAAACCAAGCGAATAATGATGTGATTTTTTTCTAAAATTGAATATTTATTAAATGTTTTTCTTGTTTCATAGAAAATGTATGGCTATGCTCTGCGCCATCCCATTCAGCCAGCATCCGATCATCTGTGCAATAAGTTTGGCCTCACTCCTCTCACTTTAGCTTGCAAACTTGGAAGAAACACAATATTCAGAGAAATGTTGGAATTCAGCTCCTTGGTAAGATCCTTTTTTTTTATTATTTAATGCAGCTGGCAAATACTTAGATAGTTATATTTATGTCATAAGCAAAGGCTGCACCAACGTTACTCAACTAGCACTACTCAGGGGGCATGTGTAGCTTGAGATGCTATGGACGCGAGCCACATTACCACCACAACACTCAACGATCCTATTAGACCGGGACTTATGGTTTAAAGTGGAATCCGAACCACTACAAACATCCAGTGCACTAACAACTTCAGCTAAGAGTCTGGTTTGCTCTGCTATCCATAATCAACTGTGCGTATCTAGGGAGGGTTACCGCGTCACTTAAAGTGAAACATAGAACCTTTTATATTAGATGTTCCAAGATGCGCGCGCATCATGAATTCGCAGAATATAATTTAATTATTCTGCGAACTCATAACAGTAAATTCATAAATAAAACAGGCAATATCTGTCTTGCATTCACAAGAATATTATTTTAAAATCAAAGTTAATTTTTCTCATCATTTCTACAGCTAATTTTTGAATATAGGGATGTACACATAACATATTTTTTTAATACATTTGTTTTCACTACTCTGGACCTTATAAAATAAATATATTTTGTAAAAGTGTGATAAAACTCACGGGCCGGAAAAATATTCAAGGGGCCGCGGGTTGGCTACCCTGCTCTAGATTGAAAAATTGATAAAATGATAGGAAAGTTTTAGGGTCATAAATCTCAATTTTACAAATCGATGCATGGAAACTTTAACTTGCTTAATTTTTGACATAAATTATTACAAATTTAAAAAAATATATTTTTATTTACTTATGTTTTATTTTTAAAAAAATTGTTTTTCTACATTGGTTTCGGATAATGATACTTTTATTAAGAATATTTTGAAATTCAGTTCATCTGGTCAATGTCAATGCAATCATTTCAACAACTTCCTTGATCCAGATTTGTTACTTGGAAATTCTCGATTTACTTAGTAAAAAAATAACTAGCTTTCTATAATGAAACATGAAAGAAGCATTGAAGGTCAAAGTTTGTCTATGTCAAGGTTACAAAAAAACTTGATGTAACTTCTTTAGAAAAGTCTGCGTGATAGAATGTGAGATTGGATTGTAACATTGATCTTGTAAAAATGCAGAAACAAGATTGGTTTTGCCGTGATTCAGACGATCGATTCACGCTGGAAAACTTCAGAACTTGCATGTAAAAGAGGAATGAAAGAAAGAAATGTATCGAAAATGGATGTTCGCTTATTATCTGGCGATGTTCTTTTCCATTCATTTTCGCAATGACATAATTATATATCACTTGAAATTTCTCTCTCTTAAAATGTGCTTTGATACCAAGTACCTTGAAAGAAAATAATTTTTCATGATGTTCTAAAAGACCTTCAATAAAGACATCGAATAACTTAAAAAATGAAGATTTAAAGTTATTTTTGAAATGTTTTCTTTAACTGCCGTTTGCTTCCAATTATATTATTATATTTTTCAAAAAATATTTCGTTTTGTTTAAGATCTCTTCCAGTTGCATGCATTGATTAAGATTAGAACTCAAATTTGTCACTCATAAACATAATATATAATAAACATTAATATTTTATAACTACTTTTATTCAATATTTTTCTTTTGCTTTTTCGATATGAATATGGTAGAAGGGAATATGGCATATACATTTCTTTATACATTCTTTTTTCTTATCATTATAAGAGGATTTGGTTTGTCGCTCTACTGTCATTTTGTGCACACTTAAGATAATTAGACTGGGACATACAGCTTAACTTGTATTTCGAACCACTCACAAACATCTGTGCCACCGCCAGGATTAAAACCTGAAGTATGTGGTACAGAGCCTTAATTAACTGACCATCAGGGCACTGTCCGTTAAAAAGATCATAGCAGCTTTTTTTTTTTACTTAAATTTAAGTAATTGTAAGTAAATAGTTTCGACTAAGAACAATTTAATTCTTGTATTCATAAATTATTTTTTGTCATGCATAAGAAACCATATAAGAAAAACTTTAATGTATCATAAAAAATATACATATTCTAAAATGAATGTAATTTACGATAGCATTTAAATAAAATTTTTTATATATATTTAATTATATTTAATTTATATATATAATATTTAATTATATTTAATTTTAAAAAGTTAAAAAGTTAAAAGTTAAAAGTATTTAAAGTTAAGTTTAAAAGTTAAATTTTATTTAAATATTATATATATAATAAAATTTAACTTTTTTGATATGAATATGGCTTCAGTATTATTCTATCAAAAAAGTTATTCTATTCAGTTCTTATTCTTTCTCTTGTAATTATAAGAAGAAATGTATTCAACTATTCATTACACAATCCTCCAGCATTTTTTTTTCTTAAACTTAAGTAAATTTGAACAAATGGTTTCTACAATTAACAATTTAATTCTCGGATTCATAAAGTTTTTTTTGTGTGTGTGATGTATAACAAGGCCTGCAAATAAAACTTTAATGTATTATATAAATAATAAAACGATACATATTCTAAAATAAATGTATTTTCCGATATAATATTTAAATAAACCATGACAAATTTGCAATTTATAAACTAAACTAATAACATAAATAATTATAAAAAATTGTTTTCAATAATTTGAAAAAAAGTTTTCTAAACAAAACATTCACAGTAAATAGACTTTTTAATATATGTAATAATTTATTAAATATTTTATTTTAGAGTAATAAACGTTTATCTGCTATTAAATCCTTCTTCCTTTCAGGAATTTTGGCGTTACAGTAATATAACATGTTCGGGTTACCCTCTAAATGCATTGGACAGTCTCCAACCAAATGGTCGTGCAAGTAAGACATGAAATTAATTGTTGTTGTCTTAAATTTTTTTTGTTTTAAAGTCAATTCCTATGAAATAAATTGTTCTTGTCTTAAAAGTATTTGAACTGCGGAAGATAAAAAGTATATTTGAATGAGTAATTTACAGATATGTTCCGCATCATTTCCTTGAGTAATTTACAGATCATCAATTCAGCTTTAATGATAATCTTAAAAGGAAATTCGACAGAACATTTGGATATGCTAGAGGGAGGAGTTATTCAACGTCTTCTAGAAGAAAAATGGAAAACCTTTGCACAGGTAATGATATGAATTGAATGTTGACTAAAGAAATAGTCATGATTCAATATTTATGATTTATTTCAGTAAGATCAAAACATCTATTTGAATTAAAGTAATGCTAATAGGGAATAAAAATATTTCCTTAAAAGCATAATTAGAAAGGATTTATGAAATGTCTTAGCTTCACAGACAGGTAACTAATTACAATTATTCAATAATAAATAAAAGGGAATAAAATAATAATAAATAAAAGGGAACAATTTAATTCCCGGATTCGTAAAGTAGTTTTGTGTGTTATATAAGAAGAAATATAAGTAAAACTTAACGTATCATGTAAATAATAAAAGAACACACATAACATTATAATATATTGATCAGAACATGAATATATGATTAGTCTGGACAGTTAATTTGACTAATTGCTTAGAAAACATGAAATTCTTCTTCAATGACAGAAGACCCTCTGCCAGTAGGCAGATTTTGAAAACAGGATACGTATTCTTTTTACGGCTAGAGTTGTCAGCCTTACACTCAACGTTCTGTAGTCATATTTGGCGGCCTACTGTTTAAAGTGGATTCCAAAATATGAAATTAGTGAGGTTAAAGGGGAAAATTATCACGTTTATAAACTTAGAAATATGTTAATGTCGCCTGTAGCATATAAAACTCCCAATTTTAAGTAAGGAGAAAAAGCGACCTAATGTATTCCTTTTATTAGAGAAGATTAGGAAAAACTGATTAGCTTTGAACTTTTTAGCAACATGTATAGCTAAATCGATTGCCTGGATTACCATAGATAGTTTAGAATCTAACCAAACACAATCTGTTGCAATGGAAACCTTCCCAATGCCTCAAAGTGTCATTTCCAACAATGCAATCGGTATTTGAAAATATTAATTGATGTGCAACAACAACAAATAACGATTGATATGTAATACTAATGACCAAAAGAAACCATAATATGAATGTTGTTTCTCTACAATAGCAGCTTCAGAGGGGAAAAATGACCTGCTTGAAAGGGTTCTTAATGACCAGAAAAAAAAAACCATAATATGAATGTTTCTTTTCTACTATAGCAGCTCCAGAGGAGAAAAATGACCTGCTTTGAAAAGGGTTCCTAGCACTACAGTGTAACTCATACTGTACAAAACCGACTTCACCATTTTGGATTGTATTCCCCTGAGGAGACCTGAGGTTTGTACTTCATTATAGTGAGCCACCATTTTCTCCGCAGAAGGCGAACAAACTCTCTCATTTCATTTGAAAAAGAGATAAGTGGAACTACATTATATTTACGGGTGAATCCACAAGTGTACAACATAACAATAGAGCACTCAGAATGGTTTTTTATAGCAGAAAATTACCGATTTCGTGATAGCTGTGTTCCATCGATGGCCGTACTGACTTGTATACATTCTCAGCAATTGATCACTGACGATTCAACGGTATAAGATTAAGATCAGTCGATGGCCAATTGGCTAGCGCTCTGCCGTTGGTACCACAGGCTTCAGTTTCGAAACCTGGCGGGGGCATGGATGTTTGTGAGGGATTTGAATCCATGTTAAACTGTAAGTTCCTCTCTAATTAGCCTAAAGTGTGCATGAAATGACCGTAGAAAGTGACAAACCAAAACCAAGAATAAGATCCTTAAACTCATTCTGACTATTTACGCTTAGAGTATTGTCAAGGACGATAATTGGCTTGTCATGGACGATACCACCAGGTCACATTATGCTAGACTAGAGGCCGATTGTTTCTTTGATTAAATAATTCTTCTATGGGTTGTCCAGAATATTCCCCATACATGAATCCCATCAAACCTGAACCTAAGGCCTGTGGTACCAAGGCCAGAGAGCTATGCCAATTGGTCATCATGCCGCAGTATAGAGATGGAGTTTTCTGTTTGTTTATTACCCTTCATACCATACATTATTATTAACAACAATAAAGCAGCTGTGAAATTTTTCTCAGCTTCTACAGAAGCATTTGGAAAGAATACCCAGGTTAATCTTTACTAATCTCATTGATTCCATTGCTTTTGTTCATTTTATAACATGCACGAATTGAGTTTTTACCGATGAATGCAGTAAATAAAATTTATTTCTTGATTCCATGGGCTAGTTCACTTTTCTCGTATCTTATGCAATTGAGAATCCTATATCAGTCAAAAAAATTCATTTTCTGCATTTTTTATTCAGAATTATAATGTCCCCCTAATTGTTTTGAATAATTAAATTTTTTGCGTCTTTATTTATTAAATGCATTTTACTTTCAATGGAAATTTATTAAAAAATGAAAAAAGTCTAAGGCAACCCTTTAAATTCTAAAAAATAATTAATTTTAGTTAAAATTAAAAAAATAAAAAAAAAATTAAGAAATAAAATATTAGTAAATTACATAAAAGTTAAGAAACATAATTCGTTTTTCTAAAATAGCTTTTCTTTAAGAAATACAAATTAAAAAAAAAAATGTTTTTAAAATTACTTAAATGTATAAAAGCATTTAAATTCTTAAATTAAAAGATTTATTAATTTAAATTAAGTAATTTATTTTAAATTAAATTCTTAATTAATCTTAAATTACATTTTTAAAAAATAATTAATATTTCTTTTAAAAATACATATATTTGAAAAACAATATTCTTCTTCATCGTTATTTAAAATTAAAATAATCTGTATTTTTTTAGCGTTGCTTTTACAAAGACTTCTCATGATGCTCATCCATTTGCTGAACCTCAGTATTGCGGTGTTTCTGCGTCCTACCACCCAGGGAACCTTTGCTTGGAAAAAATGATGCCACCAACATTGTAAGTGTAACGATTATTTTGTGTTTGTAAAGACCAATACTTCATCAATAAATATTTGAAAAGCTCTGCTTGTTACAAAGATTTATTTTTAAATTTCAGATTCTTACCCATTTTTTTGTAATAAATTATTTCAATAATAATAAGAATGTTACCATTTCTTACTGTAAATATTTATTAGAACATTTATTATCTTAATACCTACTACTGCTAATTATTACGTTTTAAAAGCTAGTAATATACTTTATTTTACTTTCCACAAACATTTCTCTTAAAACCAGTACTCTCACCACTGTACATTGTTTGCCATTGTTTCTTTTTCTACTGCTTTGGCCCGTACTATATTCAATTATCTATTCATGGCTGGCTGCGCCATCTATCGTTAATGACAGCATTCATAAAAATAGTCAACACAATATATAGCTAAATAATAATATGTCTTTACACATAAACGTAATATTTCAGTAGAAATCCAAACTTTTGAAAATATTTATAAACAATTTTTTTTTAAATATCAAGATAGCAGGCTTTTCCATGCCACTTATGGTTTTTAATTATTTCATGTAAATTATGAAAATAAGGAATAATTGTTTAAAGATTTGACAGAAGTTATCATAAATATTTAAAATGTCAGTATAATAAATAAAAAATGTATAAGAAGCACAAATTCTTCTTCATTGGCGCAACAGCCCCATGGTGGGCCAAGGCCGTCTGCCTACTGACAGATTCCGATACAGGAGATGTTTTCTTTTCACGGGGTAGGGATTGTCAGCCTACGCACAGCACAGTCATATTAAACTGGGACCCTATGGTATAAAATGAATTCGAACCACTACAAGCATCCATGGCATCGCAGGGATTCAACCCGAACCCTGTGGCACCGACCGGCAATCGCTCTGCCATCGGACACCAAGATGCACAAATTAAAGAAAGAAATTTTTTGCCTATCATAAAAAAAATGTAAAAATATTTATAAACTACAAATGAACACATATTATGTTCGACAAGATGTATTTGTCTTGTAACGAGACTCTTTACTATTTTAAAAAACGAAAATTTATTTGATCATATGGAGATTTGATAACATCTTATAAAATTTTAAACAATTTAACATACTTTTCAAATAAACACAAACTTTTCTTGACTTAGAATTTTATTATCCTAAATCACATAGTCTTCGGGGCCTGACGGCCGAGTGACGCTCTCTGACGCTCGTTGCCGCAGGATTCGAGTCCCAGTGGTGCCATGGCTGTTTGTAGTGGTGGAATCCACTTTAAACAGTAGATCCTAGTCTAATAGGATTGACAACCTTACCCTATAAAAGAAAACATTTCCTGTCTCGAAATCTGTCAGTAGGTAGACGGCCTTGGCCCACTATGGGGCTATTGTTACATTGAAGAAGAACATAGTCTTCAATTCTTATCTGATCATCTACTGGGTAAAATAAAAATAGCAAATAAGCGAGATTAAATAGTAGACTTAATATGCAATTCATGTAATTTAGTATTAAGAATAGAATCTTTTTTAAATATTGAATGGAAGATACATCTGAAATATATTTGTATGCTTCTAAACACATTTTCATCTTTCAGATTAGGTACTATGCTGAAATAGCAACATGTTTGGGATGTATAGGCTTTGGAATTATCCAACAGGTACAGGAAATCCTCGCTCAAGGACTTCTAGGATTCTTGTACAGTTTGGTAAGTTTCGTTAAATGAGAAACTTTGTTCACTTGAAAAGTTGGCCTTTGCAAAATTGTTTTGCACATTTAATGATGTACTTATGTTAAAAAATATTCCATTTGATTACTATAATGTAAACTGTACGGTAAATATGCGGTTTTAAACATTTTTTTTATTCCTGCAGACAACGAGTCCCACTAAATCTACATTCGTGCTGTCCTGCTTCCCTCATTTTGTCCTGCATCCCTTGTCGTGTACTTGGAGACAGGGAAACCGAAGACATCCTCTTGGTCATGGCCATCCCCGGATCATGGTTTTATCTCATCTTCTTTGCAGGGTGTGTATTGATTTTGAAACCCCATTTGATATTAAAAAATGATATTTTAAGCTTTCAAATTAGTTTTGGTCATATATGATTAGATTTTTTTCTTCACTGGCGCAACAGTCCCATAGTGGGCCAAGGCCATCTGCCTATTGGCAGATTTGGAGTCAGAGATGTTTTCTTTTTATGGAGTAGGAGTGTCAGCCCAAAGCTCAACTGTCATATTAGACCGGGAATGAATGGCCGAGTATCTACCGCTCGGTGCCACACGTTTCGGGTTCAAGTATCGGCAGTGCCATGGAGGCTTGCAGTGGTTCGAATCCACTTTAATCCATAGGTCCCGGTTCATATGATTGTAGAGCTTCACGGAGCTAAGTCAGACTTCTACCTTAGTGCTACATCACAACAGAGGCTGTCTTCTTTCCCTTCAACCATGAGAACCACACGGGTTCTTGACTGAGTTTAGATGTTGCTGTCTACCAAGTGGGATAAGAAATAAATTAAGAACAACAAATAAATTAAGTTCCTATGAGTTCGTATTTCTTAACAATATGGCATAGGTATCTTGCGTTTTTATTTTATGCGCTCATACATTGCGATTGAATCATTGAGATATAACATTTTATAATTCAATGAAAAGTGCTGTAAATGTAGCAGATAAATCTTAGCTATTTATTTTAATGCTAAAATAAGCTCCAACTGGCACACAGTACACTTTGGTAATTTGACTTGACTTCACCTATCTAGGTACTTTGAGATGTATGGTCGCTGTTGCTACTTTGTCTCAATTTATCCAAATGTTGTTTATATAATCATATCCGACCGGGATTTAGGTTTAATGTGGATATGAATAAAGATTAAGGGCCTTAATATATTTTTACATTAGCTTTATCTCAATCAAGTAATTAGATGTTCGAATACCAATAGAAGTTTTTCATTGTGAGATTTTTATGATAGATTTTCTGACTACTGAACAATTCTAAACAGAATTTCAAATTTCATGCATAGTAATTATGAATTTCTTCTATTATTAAAAAAATCATTGCTTGATCATTTGATCCAACAGTTCAAATTAACTCAACATCAAATTAACTCAACATCTTTTCTTCTCGGTAGGGACCTGATAGCCGAGCGGCTAGCGCACTGGCGTTCGGTACCACAAGTTTTGGGCGCGAGTCCCGGCGGGGATATTGGATGTTTGTAATTGTTCGGAATCCACTTTCAACTGTGGGTCCCGGTCTGATTTAGCCCTCCTGTGCACGAGATGACCGTAGAGCGACAAACTAAACCAATCGTTCTCGATAACATCTGTTTCTATAAATAGTTAGATTCCATAGATTCCACAGCTAGCTGGCTATTTGACATTGAAAATTTCATAACTGTGATACTTCAAGTCATAATAACTAGACATGACATAACACAATGGGCAACTAGATGGTGCTTGAGCTTCTAACAGAAGGTCACAACTCCGGTATCTGGGAGTGGAGTAAAAGGGTGTGGTGAATGAGATGGTTTGGTTTGTCGCTCTAAGGTCCTTTTCTGCACACTTTAGGCTAATTAGATCGGGACCTGCAGTTTAGAGTGGATTCCGAACCCCTCACAAACATCCATACCATCGCCAGGATTCGAACCCGAAACCTGTAATACCAAAGGTTAGGGACCAGGCCCTCAGACCGTAGTAAATGAAAAGTTGAGCCTTCAGCGACAACGATATCTGTGCTATTGATGTGTTAATTGTTTATTGTTCATTTTTTTTTTTTTTTTTTGTACGTGTGTGTCGTAGTTAAATATTTTATAGCTATTGTACGTGAAAGTTCAATCATCTATGATGCTATACCTCTCTCTCTACATATATATATATATATATATATATATATATATATATATTATATATATATATTTATATATATATTTATATATATAATATTTTTCAGAATATGGCGCGATGTTAGGCAATTAATATTCCTTCGATTTTACATCATCGGTTATCTGAACCCTGTGTGCATATTTGCATCGAAATTATCAGATGAGAGTGAAGTGTTATCAATTTGAGTGCAATTCGTTGTCCTGTCAATGAACCTGATACTCTGTGTTGTGTGTGAAAAAGCTGCGTTTATTAAATTCAGTTAATAGTTTATATTTTATTAGATTATACGACTAATATCATTGTCAATTTTATGTTATGCTACTTCTGCCGATTGGCTTCAAGTTCTAATCCAATAAACAGTATTTTGTAATTATTTATTGTAATAAAAGCAATTTTTTTCATGTATAATATAAGCAGTTGTAAAATTAGAAAACCTGCATTGTAATTTACTGTGAAGATGCGTATTTTTGTGTCGTTTGTTGAGATACTAACATCGCACGCGAGATAATTCAAATAAAAATGTATGCATAAAGTCCCATAGGTGAACTCGAATCAAGCATTATATTATGAGAGTGAAGAATTATCCACTGCGCCAGTTGAATGCAACAAACTACCATATGTATGACTCATAAAACTTCTTGTCCGACTTTTCGGGAAAACTGTTGCCAGGTGGTTTCCTATATTATTGTAACAATTTGCTCTAATGGTGTAATACATTTGTCCACATCTTCTACAAATTCGATATCGGCAGACGGCCTTGACCCACCATGGGACTGTTCCTAAAATGAAGAAATTTTATTAGGAAACAAGTAATATAAATTCCTACTTTTTTTTCACACTATTGCATAAAATCCTTTATAAATAATTTTCTTTAATTTTTTTAAAATTTATCTGGCGCCATCTAATGATAGAAATATGCAACTTAAATAAAAAAAAAACCTAAAATTAATTAATTAAATTTAAGGAATTAATTAATATTTGAAAAAACTGTATTAACATCCAGTGTCCTCCACTACAAGTACAAAAAAAAAAAAAAAAATTTGAACTTGAGTGGATGAATAAAAAGTATTTTATGAAAGATTAAAAATTTGAACAAGATATATATAGGGAGAGTGTGAGCTAATAGAAGGAATTGAAAAATATATGAACAGTGTAAATTGTAAAGAAAAAAATCATTCTGAATAACTATTTATAAATAAAAAATTTTTGAAAATAAAATGTACATAAGCCTGTGCAATAGGACATTTGAAACAAACAAAAGTGTATTGAAAATTGGCACAATCCCACATACTTCAAAAATTGACCATTTGAATTTCGAGAAAATTTCAAAACACAAATAAAAACAATAGACATAATGAATTAGTACGTCATTACATACGGCATACATTAATATGTTATTTATAATGCTCGAAATAAGGTATTTAGTTTAATTGATAAGTTTAGTTAATTTAGTTTAATTAATTAATTTAATTTAATTATTGTTTAGTTAATTTAGTTTCATTATTTTTTAGTAATACTACCAGTTTTTTGAAAATTTTCGACTACACACCAGATAGTGAATTCAATGAAAAGATTAGGAAGCTAAGTGCTACAGTTGTCAAATTATACTAAACATAAACCCACTTTTATATGCATGTATTACCATATATTTAATGTATTTGCTTATTAAGGTTTTCATTTTGATTAATTTTGCTTGCATTAATTATGTAAATTTCAGTAAATTTATAAAACACTTTTCTTTTTCTACCACTTTAGGGTTTATTAATACTTCGCACGAATACACGTACGAATTTCGTCGTCTACATTTCCCATTTACATACATCCAAAGTGTTTTATGGCCTTTAATTATATGTTATTGGGATGAAGTTCTGTTAAGAGTTGTTTATCACTTCCCATTTCCTTTCAACAGGGCCGTGCGTCTGACGGGACCGTTTGTGACAATGATTTACAGCATGCTTGTGGGAGACATGTTCAGATTTAGCATCATTTACGTGATTTTCATGTTTGGATTTACGCAAGGTTTTGTATTATTTTCATGTCTTCTACGTAATAAGTTAATGAAGTAGACAGTTCTAATTAATTGAACCATAGTTGTTTAATGATTTTTTAAAAAAATTATTTTATATTTTTCCAGGTTAGAAAATTTATTAATTCCTCTTTTCAATAGAAAATATAGTAATATGTTTTTTTTTTTATTATTATTATTTCGGAGTGTTGAATATTTATGCTAGTGTAATGTCAACCAGAAATTTTATTAAAAAATATTTAGTTATTTTATTTTATTATATTTTTGATAGAACTGAATGCTAATGAAAAGCAATTGACATTTAAATATTTTCAATTATAATGGGAAAAATGCTGTTTAATCTTTTATTTGATTACGTTTCATTTATTTTACATACAAAAACAGTTAAACGAGTCAACAATTTTTTAAGAAGCATAAAAAATGGAAGGCAATATATGCATATATGGGGGTATATGGAGGCAATATATGTTAATGGCAATATATGGAGGTATATACCTCCATATATTGCCATTTTATATTTAGACTTGCCATTGAGACTTCCGCCCTAGTGCTCCCCAGCAGCGCTTTGCCACAGAACCACATGTCGGGAAAACAATGTAAAAACGATAAAGGGAAAAAAGTGAAAACACACACAAAATAAATAAGTAAAATAAAAATAAAATAAAATAAATAAATAAAAACATTAGTGTAGTGAAATGTCTGTTATAAACTAAAACGAAGTACAACATACAAATATGGTAGCGCATATCGAGAAACAAATAATAAGCGTGGCAATACGTGATATATCAAAGGGCTATTTAATTAATTTGTCTTAAAATTGTTTTCATTTTGCAATATACGAAATCTCAAAGTATAGTAAAAAGTATTTCAAAGTATTTTACTACCGGTCAATAACTGTAGGTAAATTGGTATACCCTACAGTAGTTTTACACGACATGCAATTTTTTTTTTTTTTTCCATTCAGCTTTCTTTTTCCTGTTCAAGAACCAACCCACCGAAAGAAGTGACAGCAAAAAAGATTCTCATCTTATCCAGTGACTTGGATGGGGTTGTTCCACATGACCCTTGGTTCATACGAGGTAAATGTTTCATATAAATCACAAAAGTTATGTTTCAAACACAGTAATGATATTTAAAATTAAAAAAATTAATGCCAAATTCCTAAATGAAATACTTATTAAAAACACTTAAGAATTTTATTTTTACATAAAATTATATATATTCTCCTAATATTCATTATAAATGTAAGAAAAGTAAACAGAAAAATTTATTGTGCAGTTTTACGCATGTAACTTCTTTTATTTCTTGATTAGCAGATATAACCAGGCGTTATCCAACTATAGAAAACAATTCAATTTATCTAATTAAGTCTAATTAATTCATTAAATTTAATTTTGGTAAATTGTTTAAGAAAAACTATCGCTGCAACCGCATATGAATCAGAAAAAAATCTCAATGGAAATTGTAAAATGTCGGATAACAATTAGAAAATATCGTTTGGCAAATTACAAGGAAAATTATTTTGAATGTCAGTTTATAAATAGAAAGAATTTCGAATATAAAAAAAAAACGTTAAGCTAATATAATGGATCATTTGAAACAAATAAAAAACATATTATAAAAAAGTTATGACCACATAAATTTCAATCTTCACACCACCAGATGTCGCCAGTCGTTACCAAGCAAAAATAGAGTTTATACTTAAATAATAAGCAACTAATAAGAATTTGTTCGTAAATTCTTGGCTACGCATTAGATAAAAAATGAATTTAAAAAAATAAGATTTTTAACTCTTACAGATTCTTTTTAAGAAATACATACAAACAAATATTTTATTTTATAAATATAGATAACAATAATAGCACCAAACGCTATTAATGTGGAATGTATAGATGACTTAAACATGGATTCAACCTGAATTTGAATGGCCATGATATATTTTTCTTTTATAAAATTCATAAATTAAAAATATTTAAAGAATACTTATTTTATACATTGAAGATTTTTAGTTTTTCCTAGTGAGATAGCATGCCAAAAGAAGTAGACCAGTTAACCGTATAAAATGTTGCTCAGAAGATGCACTAGTTAACCACATAAAATGTTGCTCACATAAAATACACCACGAGGAGGTAGGTCTATGTTGTACCCCAATGAAATACTTGAATTTCATTGAGTTTTCGAAATATTTGAATTTCATTGAGTTTTCAAATGATATACTTGAATTTCATTGAGTTTTCGAATGAAATATTTGAATTTCATTGAGTTTTCGAATGAAATATTTGAATTTCATTGAGTTTTCGAACGAAATACTTCAGTGCTGAGAGATCATCGAACTTCTAGAGGTAAAAGGTTAGTTCTTCAGTGGATACCTAGTCATTGCAGTATCTACGGAAAAGAGAAGGATGATTTCCTTGCTAAAAGGGCACTAAATTATTCCAACCAAATTGTTCTGGAATGACATACTATTCTGTAAAACTATGCATTATCAAACAATAAAAAAAAACATTATTAAACATGTATGTACTAACCGACATTGGAAATAAAAAAAAAGTTTTTCCAAGATATATGTACTCAGTATCATATAGTTTTATAATGATGTACTTTATAAGATTATCTTTTTTTATATATTTTATAAAATTACTATTAATTTTCTACTATAAACATTATATGAAATATTTTATTTTGTTATTTTTAGTACGAAGAATTTCGAGAAACGTATTATCAAAAACTGACCCAGCTAGTATTTGCTATGTTTATGGTGTTCACTCCCATCTTGCTACTCAACATGTTGATAGCCATGATGGGAAACACGTACTGCGAAGTCATCACTCAGTCGGAGAAAGAATGGGTGAAACAAGTAAAACTCATTATAATTCATTAAATCTTCTTCTTTTTTCTTTTTGATTTGCTTCGTAAATACGAATTATTTCAAAACGAAGCAAAATAATTTTTAAAAATTAACTAATATGCATACGTTTACTATTGGCTTTTATAAGTAACAAAATTTAGCATGCAATTTTTAAATGATGTTTCGTTTTGTATTTCTAGTGGGCTAACATAATTGTGGCCTTAGAGAGGTCCATCGACAGCAAATCTGCCAGAGAATTCATTCAGACCTATTCCATCAAGATGCCGTCGTCAACGAAAGACACAGAAGTGCGAGGGGTAATTGTCATCAAATCGAAACAGAAATCAAAAAGCTAAAGAGAAAAAGCAAGCTCTCTTACTTTGGAAGGTAAAAAAAAAATTAATGATATATTAATATCGGTGGTAATTTATCGCTCACTTACAAAAGAAAAATTATGATATATGCCTAGAAAATCGAAAAATGTCTAAGCTCATGTTAACACATATCAAAGACAAAGGTATTCAAGTTTCACAGCGTACCGTGTAACGACTACGAGCAGAATTTGGTTTGATGACAATACGACCATATCGCAAGACGAAGCTTATTCAGGCAAAAAAGTTGGAATGGGTAATAAAATTGGAATGAAAGTATAAAAAATTTCAGTAGAAGATTGGGAAAGGGTAAATAAGATTTGCGACACTTACTTTTTTTTTCTATCAGTGTCCTGAAAATTCATGTACAAAAGGGATAAACGGTATTTCATAGTCATAAAAGATAATTTTTCTTTTTCGACAGGTTTACTTTTCAGATGAGTCCTTTTTAAAAACCATGACTGGTAAGTCAAAGTTTGTAAGAGTTTGGTTGTTTCATAGTACCTTGCACAATTTGAAGACGACCAGTATCTCTAAAATTTATCACAGACCACATCATGATAGATGTGGCTTGTTTAACCATCGGGCAATAAAGTCAGAATGGTATTCTTCTCCAGGCCTTCTTCCTACAAACTTTGACTTACCAATCATGATTTGGAAAACGGCCACGTCTGAAAAGCAAACCAGCCGAAAAATAAAAACATTCTTTATGGCTTACGTGCATAAATTATATTACAGAATAATATTTATCGCAATTCTTTTATACTATTTTTCAATCTGAAATTTTACTGAAAAAGTTTCCGTACTTTCGTGTCCATTCCAATAGTTTTTTATCGTTGCCTGAGTATGCTTCGGCTTGCGATAACCATATAAAAACCTTAAACCAAATTCTGAAAGTCGTCGCAGCATGGTACGTTGTAAAACTTGAATACCTCTGTCGTTGATATGTTTAATTAACATATGCCTAGACATTTTTCGATTTTCTGAGCATGCATCTGCTCATGGGATTGTTATGCGTTTTCTCCCTTAATTTCCTTTACGTTGGCATGTAAACTGTGTCCATATTCCATTTTCTTCTTAATCTTACCAATTTTCTTGACACTCCCACAATGCTAGTAATTTCCTACTGTGACAACCTATTTGCCTTAAGCAAACTAGATATTGCGCCAATTTTCTTAAGTGAGAGATCTGAAACCTTTTCCATTCTGGAAAACAACAGAAATGATCATAAAATTTACACTTAAACATGATTTTACTTAATAGAAAATATTAATAAATGGATATAACACATTATTAGGTAATCAGCATTAAATAATAAAATAAAAACAATTCATACCTGAATTAAAGATTAGTCAGAAAACTCAATTCGAAAAATTTGTGTTTATGCACGTAATATTTATTAATTCAGTGTTACCCTTTCTTAGAATATTATTTGTACAGGTGTTGTCAGCAAGTGTCACACCTAAATTTAATTAAAAATATGTAATTATTGTAGTCTTTTATTACAAATAAGTGATTTTTAACACAATTGTTCTGATTTGGGTTTGGCACACCACTGTAATATTCACGTACGAATATATATGTTAAATTAAGATTTGTATTTAATGTATTCAATTTGTATTTATATATTCTCATGAGATTGATTATATATGTAATTATTTAAAGATTTTTTTTTACAATAAAACTTACAAATTAGTTTCTTTCACAATTATAAATTCAATTTTTCAGCGTGTTGGAAAACGAACTGTTCAAGAATTGCGAAAAGTTGGCGGAACGCTGCAGACGTACGAAGACGTTATAACTTATTCCCATCAAAGCAACCTACTGCCCGATTACGCAACGGCAAGATCATTCTAGAATGGAACCCAATTCCTGCCCCCATTTATAAACCTCTCAAACCACCCACCAACCCTAAAAGCACCATACCCAATGCAGGCTTTGATGACCTTCTAACTCAGGTGGCTTCTGCTTCTGGGTTCGACATAGAAAAAACCCAGTGGTGCGCCTAATGAAAACAAGCCTAATGACCCAAAGAATGAAGAGAACATTTCAACTGCACCAGTTAGGTTGCCAGAATACAGTGAATGTATGGCCCAACCGGCTGCATATGTTAATCTTGCCTACGAACAAGACAGTCAAGAAACAAAGCCAGATATGTCTGTCAAAATGGAAGAATGTCCTCCTTTCAATCCTCCAAATGAATTTTACAGTGGTTATAACATCCCAGTTCCCATTTATGAACCGAGTGCACCTCCTATGACACCTCATTATGGAATATTGCCACCAGCTGATTTGCCACAAATTACAAGACAGCCTTCTCAAGATCACCAGTTGAATGATGAACGTGGTATATCTGTGAATGTGCAGACAAAGATAATCAGTACGAAAATAACTAAAGTTCGAACCCCAAGAAGTAAAGAATTTCCGATTCTGTTAAAAAAGGAGAGAATATTCCGGCAGCTCTTCGGATGGAGGTAAAGGAGATTCGTCAAACAAGAAAAGAAAAAAAGGCGGGAAAATGTATAACTTGCCGTACAGGGTCAAACACAAAAGACGCAGGAAAAGAAATCAGATTTCGTACGAAGAAAAGATATCGCTGGAGCATGTGCCGTATAACATACCCATTTCCATGGAAACTACAATTCATAAGACAAATGTCGATTCACCAAAAAACAGATCCATATCCATTATTTCTGCCTAAAAGATGAAAAGGAACCACAGACCTAAAAAATTGTAGAACCCCAATTTCATATTGGTTAAAAAATACGATTGTGCTCTGAAAAGATTTAAATAAAAATTTTGATCTGTATACTAAAGAATAAAAGATAATTACCTTAACAATTTACATGTATTTAAATTAGATTTATAATTCATAATTTCAGTATAAATAGTTTTAAGTAGCATTATGTATTGTTTCATTATTATAATTATTAATTTGCTCTGCCTGAAACCAAGGTTTATGTAAATTTATGGATTTAGGTGTAAGTAACAGATTTGAAATTAATATAAATATTAAACTCAATGAATTTACGTTTGAATTATTTTTACGCCATGATGCTAAAACTCTATAAAGATGTACACTGTTTGACACAGAAAATGCAACATCATAAAAAAGAGTGGCGAAAATTGATAAATGATCAAAGAATGTATATGCACATAAGTGAGGTTATTTTGCAGAAGATAATTTTATACAACGATGAAATATGAAAGGTGATCAGTAGGAAGTAGGATCACCTCATAGCTATGCAAGCTGCAATCCTATGAGGAACAGATTCAGTTAGGTGCATATAGTGCCATAAAGGTTGGAAGCCCATTTACTCTCAATCATCCTCTAGTTCCTACTCCGATTGAGACTGGGTTAAAGCAGACAACAAGACGTTAGAAATTTAAGGTTAATTTCATTCCTAACCAATCAAAGACGAGCACAGGACTTTCTTGCAACCTATAATGTAATTACTAATGTTTTCCTTTCTATCGAGTCTATGAATTCCCTCTATTATAGCTGCAAAAAATAACGAAGAAAACTCTTATCTTTTCTTTTCAACTCCGCTCTCTCACAAAGCAATGAAAATGAGTTCTCACTTCATTATTAACTATAACCCAATCTTAAGTTCATTGAACTATTGCTGCCATTCTGTCTTCGGGACGTTCTTGACGCCCGGAGGAACTATCAAATATCAAACATCTGTTAAGGGGGAGTAAAAAGAGACAGCCAAGGGAAGGGGTGGAGAAAAAAAAGGCAGAGGAGGATAAAACGGGATGGAAGAAGGTTAACCATGTGTGCGCAGTACAGATTTTTCTTTGTAAATGTAATAAATTGTATACATGGATAACCTTACCCATATTTTAATCCTTCAAATAAACAACCATCATCATTAAAAAATATGATCATCATCAGTGGCACAACAGCCCCATGGTGTGCCAAAATCATTTGCTTACTGGCCGATTTCGAGATAGGAGATGCTTTATTTTTTACGGGGTAGGGCTGTCAGTTCTACGCTCTACAGTTATATTAGACCGGGATATGCGGTTTAAAGTGAATTTCGAACCCTATAAACAACCATGGCACCGCCAGGACTCGAACACGAAACCTGTGGCGCCAATCGCTAGCCACTCGGTCATCAGGCCCCCATTAATGGATATAACACCCATAATTACCGACCAGACTCTAATGAACCGTAGTTTTTAAAGATACAGTTTTATCGAACAAAATTTTTTGTTTTTCTTATCACTATATGTTTCCCAATTCAGAGGGGTTTCTGGCCAACAGCAACCCATCTGCATCTCACGGACAAAAGCTTGTAGATACTACGCAACTAAAAAAGAAAGAGAGAGAGAATTATACTTCTTGTTAAAAACCCGTTATAAAGTAAATGTAAAATCTGATTTAACTTACATAACAATTAAAACTGCACTATTCAATAATAATAATTTTTTAATTGCAATAATTTTCTTAAAATATATATATATACAAGTTGTGATTTGGTTTAGTTTGTCGTCAGCTCGGTTATCTTGTGCAATACGAGGGCTAAACAGACCGGGACCTACAGTTTACCGCAAGTGGGATTCCGAACCACTCACAAACATCCCACGCCACTGCCAGGATTCGAACCTGGAACCTATGGTAACAAAGCCAGAACGCTAGCTAGCCAATTTGCCATCAGGCCGCATACAAGTAATGAAGAAATTCATTTAGAGCTGGAACAAAGTAGAAAAATTTTTTGTTCAACAATTCAAACGTTTTTTTTAATAATTAAATAAAATTATGATAAGAAAGAGATTATGACTTGGGCATGAAAAAATCTTTTGAATTCCCAATCATTTTATTTATTTTTTTTTTTCCATTCCTTTTTACACGCAGAATTTCCCTCTACTACTTTCCCCCACACACATTTGTGACACGACACAAATTAAAAATGATAAATGAATTCCTTCTTCTTAGTTGCGTAAGAGAAATTAATCTCTATTAATAAAAAAAATGATAAGCAATCTCTTGCGTTAAAGCACAGTGACTGATAGAACGCAGGCCAATCATTGGCGCCGTCAGCAAATTGGCGCGATAAAAAATAATTAAATAAAAAGATAGCGCCGAGTCGAACGAACCCTATATTCGGCCTTCAGTTTCTGCCGGAAACTCTAGCCAGCAAGATGGTGCGAGAAGTAGATCTCAGGAGCGACACGGTGACAAAGCCGACCTCCGCCATGAGGAAGGCAATGGCGGAGGCCTTGGTGGGAGATGACGTCTATAAAGAAGATCCTACCATCAATGGTGAGTCTACATTGCAGAAGCTGCATTACGAAAATCTATTATTGTAAATGAGTTGCTAAACTATTATGTACACTTTTTGCTTGTAATTCTTATGGAGAATAATGCAATTGCTATTTTTAAATTTGAGCAAATGATGTACAGAAAAAATTGTTATTTCAATCTAACCCAAATATTAACGCTTATTGGAATAACTTTTTTTGATACTTTTCCAATATGACATTCATTATCATTCATTCACTACTTTTTTTATTATTCGTTTTTTTCCTCATTCCATTTTACAATAATGAAAAATATTAACGCTTATTGGAATAACTTTTTGATACTTTCCAATAAGACATTCGTTATCATTCATTCATTTTTTATTATCATTCATTCATCACTTTTCATTATTAATTTAACTCATTCCATTTTACAATAATGAAAAATATTAATGTTTAGTGGAATAACTTTTTTGATACTTTTTCCAATATGGCATTCATTATTCTTCATTCATTACTTTTTCATTATTTATTTTCCTTATTCCATTTTACAATAATGGAAAACGATTAACCAATGAAAAATTAAGGTTTTGAGATATAATTGAGATTAATTTACATAGATTAAAGCACATCTCTCATAAATATAATGTTTGAGAGTTTAAAAATGGTTTAATACATTAATAACTTAATATTTAAATTAGCAATAAAAAATTCAATTTTTTCCACAATTTTTTGATTATTCTCAAAGAATCACCAAAATATCCGAACTAATTTTGTTACTACTATTATTTTTAATTTATTATTATTTTATTTTTAAGAAATGTCATCAAATTCGCACTTATTTAGAAAGAGTAGGAATATATCTGTGAGATTGGACTATTGTTTTCTACTCACAGTTGATTTATAATAATTGAAGGAAATTAAACTCTTTTCCTACAAAATAACATGCAAGTATACTTAACAATTTGGTAATTCAGCGTATATTTAAAATAAAAAGGCACGTGATTCTGAAATCTTCACAATAATAGAAGTTTTTAGTGAACTAGATGAGAAATTTGACAAAAGGATTAACAATTAATAATTTTCTTCTTAAAATTTATTATGAATGAAAATTTTCATAAGCATCCTGAAAAATTCATAGGCATACACGCTTTGAAAACTCTATCGTAAAATACCTTCTTTTTTTTAAATACTTTTTCTTTTATGCTTATCAATAGAATAAAAAAGACTATATTCAAATTGTAAATGAGATTTTGACAAGTTATAAAATGAAATTTATTGATCAAAGTTATGCAAAATACATAAATATTTAAACATGTAATAAGTACATATCTTAAATTGTAATAATGAAAAATAAATTGAACTTTTAAAATCATCTAAAATATTAAGAAATATTCGACGGGTTTGAATTTATCACACGTGGGAATCAACATAAAACAAAAAATGTCAGGATTAAAAAACAAATAAAAGAAATATAAAAAAATATAAAATATAATAAAAAATATATAAATATAATAAATATAAATTTTTTATATTAAAATAACTAATTTATAATTTTAATTTTAAAAATTTAATTACTTATAATATATATACATTTTTATATTTTATATAAAAAATATAAAATATAATAAAAGAAATATAGTAACTAACACTAACTTTAAAAAAAAATTTCAACTAAAAAAAAATTGTTATATAAAGACATAAATCTAAACATTTAAATAAATTATTCTATTAAATCTGTTCTATCTGATTGTTTTCAATAAACTATCATTTGCAAAATTCATTATTAAACTCGAAAGAACTGCCTGAAAAGCTACAAAGAAAATATTATCACATTTGTTATAATTAATTGATAATTAATTTCATTTTATTCGACAAAAAAATTCTACATCATGAAAATTTTATCTAATTCATTAAAATTCTTTTTCAAGGGAAACAATTAACGGTTTTATAATAAATTGTTACATCATTTAATTATGAAATATCAAATTATTAAAATAACAAGCGAGTTACTGATATATACTTTTTTGTATCATTATATAAAATAAAGCCGAAAAAAAAATAAAATTCATGTCGAAATTTCTTTTAGTTTGTAAAAAACAAATATTAAATTTTTAGCTAAAAAAGCATTAGATCATATTTTATATATTTTTTTTATTATTATTTAATTAGCTGACTTAATATTCGTGCAACTCAAAATATGAATTGATAATTGATATATAAGATTAGATAATATGATAGTCTATCTAAATTTTGATGATTCTTCACTTTTTATAAACATTCAAGTTTTTTTTTTACCGTTTTATTTAATGTTAACCAAATTGTGATTTTTATTCTTTTTGGATGACAAAGATAGCTGAAATTTCATGCATAAAAACTGCACATCAAGAAAATGTGAAACAGCATTTTATCACTTTTTTTCATCAAACTACCACAACGGAAGTCAAGACTGTTGTTGTTATTCTCAAAACGATAAACACTTAGATCTGGAATGTTTTATAGCCATTGGAACGACAGACATGTACAATAGAAGAATCACTTTTATCCAGTTATATCCTGAGAGGCCTGCTGCTTTAAGACTGTTTCTTAAATCAGGGTGGTCAACCCAAATGATCTTAGGGCCACTTTGGAAATGCATCCTAATTCCGCGGGCCGCAAATAAAAATTATACATCCCCATATTAGATGTAGACCCACTATAGACATTCTTTTAGAGTGAAAAATTGAAACATAATGAGATATTATTATTGTGTTTACTATTATTCTTATATGCAATATTAGACAATATAATAATAATGATACTAAAACGCACATTGTAAAGAAATATGCAATACTAAAAATGAAATATAAAAAATATGAAATGGTAAAAAATTAAATCATTAAAAATTATTTATTTTCTAGTGCGATATTTGTTTCTCCACTCTTTCACTTAGCTTTTGCAAACCGATCTCAATTTGGGTATTTGTACATCGTAAATGGTGTTGCAGGTTAGCGTCCGTTACGTTTCAGCATTTTCAAAAAACTTTCGCAGGTGTAGAAAGTTGAACCAAAAGTGCTAACAACTTCAACTAAGAGGCTGGTTTGCTT